>JAGFPH010013805.1:10116-25431 GCA_018207615.1 Philaenus spumarius | reverse complement strand
TTGTAAGCAACCCGAATGATATTTTTCCAATTTGAGGTCACATATTTATAAAATATTCCCCCCGACCGTCTATAAAAAAAATTTATAAAACCATGGATTACGAACTACTACGTTTTTAAATTAATAAAAGCAACCAGCTACATAAACGATTAAAAAAACATCCCAATGACCCAAAAATAAAGGAAAGGTTTAAAAGGAGGAAGGGTGTATCGGAAATAAATTATTTTAAATTTCAAAAATCGGTGGTATCGTGAATCCCTAAATTAAAAAATGAATTATGCAAGTAAATATATATGCTTAATATTTCAGTAGAGTACACATTAGTATTTTGTTTGTGTTTGGAATCGAGGTACAGTAGAACCCCTCTAAGCCGTCACCTTTGGGACTGGGAGTATGTTCGGAACGCAAAAAAGGACAGATTATCAGAAAATACAGAAAATTATCCGCTGGAAAAAACCGGATGCTATGACGTGTTTTCTAACGATCAACGGTTCACTCCTGATAAAAAACACACAACTATACACACAATGTAAAACAAATACACTGTAACGAATACATAACACTATCGTATGGTAAAACCAACGAACAGTATATTATACTCGGTAGATGTAATACAGGTGCAAAATGTTTCTATTTTAAATGTAATTGGTAAACAACTGTAGCGACTAGCGATCGCAATTGACAGGCGCAAACACTGCCGCGTGAGTTAATAACCCAGCCTAAGAAGAACCTGATGCCGGATTCTGTAACCTTGAACGCTGTATGTTGTGTTTATTTACTTATAATTATGTACAGAACAACAAGGAAGGATTCAAGTTCGACCTATATTTGTCAAACAATCTAAACTGTTTCTTCTAAATAGCTTTGATTTGATTTCCAACAAAAAAACATAACGGTTAACGAAATCGGCTTAGTAATTACTGTACATGTATTATAACTAAATACAACCTATTTACAGGCATATTTAAATTCAAAAGCCAAATTTCCAAACCAACCGTTTAATTCATTAGCCTGCCAAAATTTCAAGCCATTTATTAGACGTCACTTTTAAACAAAAACATTATAAATCCTGATTTGTACACTTTATAACTGGTCAAATAATTGTATTCACTTCAATCCAGGCCATTTTTGGTAGAATTTATTTATAAATAAACACTAATGCAAGTTTCATTAAAAGGCTAGGCTTATCTTGTATTAACCCTATAAGCGCCAGATCAATTACTGAGATATACCTCTCAGGCACTTTTTCACAGCTTGAACACATTATCACTTAAAAATCTATAAAATGCATTCTATTCATGTAAAGTGTACACTATTATACATTTTATTGTTCAGGAAAGTATGGAGGACATTGCTGTTGGGGCGATTGGGGTGTTATCCACGGAAGCGACTGTTGAAACCTGACTAGTCCAGAAATGCAAAAAGAACTTAGCCTCTAATTAATGATTTCGTAGGGATTACCAGGATCCAGGAATATTATGTATTTGGGTTTTTCTAAAGGAAACACATTTCGCTAAACACGGATCTGTCAGCCATGCAATTCCCAAATCGTAATATTAAATAATGCTTATGTAATTCAAGTCTAAGGGAAAATTTAAAATTTTCTCAAAAGCCAGAAAGAAAGGTGGTTTTGATTTAATAACGAATAGACATAAAAGAAAGGTGGAATAAGAAAATAACGAATTTTCAATATTATAGAAGTTAGTTAAAATCGTCAAGTTTAATTGTCATTTAATTATAAAAGAAATAAAGTTAAGTAAAATTTAATCATAACAAGTATTTGTAAAAGGAAAGTTTTATAGGAAAATCAAAGAAAAGTTTAAATATTATTATAGGGAAAAATGTGAGAGTTTTCACACCTTAGAGTCAAGATAAATAAGAAAAGAAATTTTTAAAGATTATAATAATTAAAGTTAAAGTATTAGAGTATAATAATCTATGGAAAACCCAGTATACCAAATAAATTTTGGGAAATTAAGGCGCGTTTACATTAATTCGAGCTCGCATTCGAGTTAATGGAATGCGATTTTGTGCGAGTTACTATTCCAGTATCGAATGACGGATCGAATTCCAGCAGCGTTTACATTGATATTGTTACTGGAATACTGAGCAATTGCGAGCGTTGTCGTTTTGGGTGTAATGGTGAAAGTAAAGTATTGTTTGTAAAAGTATGTATAGTATTTATAGTAGTATAAGTGAACCAGTCAAAAACTATGTATTCATGTTTAATGTTTGTATAAATATTTATAGTAAGTATAAGTAGTATGAGTGAAATTATTCAAGAAGGTGTGTTGGCGGTTTGTGGATTGTTAGCTGCAGCAGTATCGGAACGTTTGAAAACAAGAAAGAAAAGGAAGTGCTGGGTACGTGATTGGATAAGAAGGCGTGATCAATTAGGAGCTTGCAACACATTATGCCGAGAACTTCAAACGGAGGATCCTAACGACTACAAAAATCTTTTAAGAATGAAACATGACCAGTTTCAATACCTGTTACAAAAAGTTACGCCAACAATCCAAAAAAATTCCCTTCGTAGGCCAAGTCTTTCTGCAGAATTGAAAATGCAAATAGTATTTATTGCGTTATCTTGCAACTGGTGATAGTTTTGGAACCCTGCAGTACATGTACAGAGTTCACAAAACCAGCATTAGTAAATTTTTTATCGAAGTATGTGAAGCTATCTACACTTTTTTAGAGGATTACATAAAGGTAAAGAACAAATCAACATGTTAAAACATTGTTTTTAATTATTAATATAAATTTGTTTGGACATTTTATTTATATTTTAATTCTCTATTTTGGGTTGAAATAGATAAATTCATTAAGTAGGCCTAGGCTTTCATCAGTGTCACAACTTTTACTGTCAAGAAAAGTAGTGTTGACACTGTTTTCATCCAATTGGTTGTCTTCGGGAGAAGAAACACGTTCCAGTCTGTTGTGTGCAGAAAGTTGTGTTTGTTGGGGTCTTAAAGCCTTCATTTTTGTAGCATGTAAAATTTGATGTATGGACATCTCTGCTTCTGCAGCCATTGCCGGAGGAAGTTTTCTGAGATTGGCTGCGACGTAGCTACCAAAACTCTCAAACTCGTCTGGATTACTTTTAGGAGCTATCTGTTGTGTTGCTCTGGTAGCAATGTTGTCCAATTTGTCAATAGCCTTTGAAATACTATTGTTGGTTAATTTATGTTGTTTTCGGCGTTGTATTCCGATGACTGGTTTGGACTGGTTTTTGATTTCTGGTTGGTGCATGGTGATGGCTGGTTTCCGAGAACTGTTATCAGCTGGAATTGTTATCAGGATTGGAGCTGTGTTATTTTCACTTGAAGGCCTCCCAGTAGCACAATTATCAGCTGTTCCTTCGCCATCTTCTTCACTGCCAACAGTTTCAGTTGAAATTTGCGTGCCATCTTCACCAGAATATTCAGGTAACGCATCATGCTCAGTTTTGCCCTCATTTGTATTTATCTGAAACAACAATTGTTATTTAGGTTCCCATGACTGAAGACGAATGGAAAACTATTGAAAAAGGATTTAATGACAAATGGAATTTCCCTCAGTGTGCAGGTGCTATAGATGGGAAACATGTGGAAATCCAAAGTCCACCGAATTCAGGATCGGATTTTTTCAACTACAAAAAGCGTTTCAGTATTATTTTACTAGCTCTAGTAGATCATGACTATTGCTTTACATTTGTAGACATTGGAGCTATAGGAAGAGCTAACGATGGTGGAGTTTTCGACAAAAGTGATTTGAAACATGCTATAGAAAACAATTTACTCTCGATTCCAGAAAACTATGTATTTGTTGCTGATGACGCGTTTCCTCTCAAAACATACATTGTGAAACCGTATAGCAAAAGGAATTTAAGTGTAAGAGAGAAAATCTGTAATTACAGGATAAGTCGAGCTAGGCGAATATCAGAAAATGCATTCGGCATTCTAGCTGCCCGATTTAGGGTATTTAGAAAGCCTATTGACTTGGACGAACCTAAAGTAATTAAACTTGTTAAAGCTACTTGCGCCCTTCACAACTGGCTGCGTAAGACGTCAACAACTTACATCTCACATACAACTCTTGACCGAGAAGACACCACAATCAGAGGAGACTGGCGAAACTTAGCCACTACTGGATTGGTGAGCCTTAGACCTTTGGCGCCAGTTCGGCCTTCTCTACAGGCTATGCAAGTTAGGAATCAGTACTGTAATTACTTCAACGGGGAAGGAGCTGTGTTGTGGCAAAACAAAATGATCAGCTAAGTTCACAACACTTGTGAAAATGGACGGATGGATGGTTATTGTTAAAATGGATATTTATATGCTAATTAAAGTGTAAATGTAGCTTTTGTAGCTTATCATATCATATTTTATTAGGCCATAAAATGTTGCACATTAATTTTGGTACTGACATTTGCAAACTTGTTAACTGAAATTACTAAGATTAGAGGAAAGTTTCTTTCGATTTGTATCTTTTATGTTACTTATTTTAATAAAAATGCTTTGAGTTTTATGAAATTAGAATTTTTCTTTAGTTTGGTATGATATTTATTATTAATTAATTATAAGTTAGTTGAGAAAATCATCTGCTGGAATCAGGGCTGACAAAAGTGCAGGAAGACTAAGCCAGCAGAGGGTAATGGATGGCATGTCTTTGACTTATGTGAATCTAATTGCCAACAGCGTTGGCAGTGAGGGAGGGATGAATAGGCCCCGCCCGCACGGCCAGTGGTGGGGAGCAGTGGCGTGGTGGAGGGGGAGAGAGAAAATATTGGTATTTTATTGGCAGATTCACACCGAAGATATCTTTGGGGTAAACTGTTACAGAGCTGTTACATTTTAAAATGTTTCAAAATAATCAAATTGAACTTACGGATAGGTTTGATTCTCCGCTTCTCTTGACAACATGATGTTTTATGCAACTGTGCAATTTTTTAAACCATGGGACACAAGGTTTATACACGTCTTCCGTTCCAGCTCCACTTTTTATTGAGCTCTCAATTTTTTTCATTTCCTGATAATAAGTTGATCTGAAATTCTTAATTTTATTGGTAACATCTTTCGTAGTAGTAAACTCCGGTTTCCCCATTTCCTCAGCAATGTTTTTTAGTGCACTGTCTCGAGCGTCTCTGTTCTTGTAAGAGGGGGCGGATGTATTCCAAAGACACTCATGGTGGCTATAAAGCTCCACAAATTTAACATTATCATCATCACTGAAAATAAAAACGCACAAGCTATAAACAAATACCGAAATATTCCTATTTCACCACACCTATGTTCTCACAAACTAGGCTTCAAAAAGATATCGTATGCGAGCGTGCGAGCATTTCCCAACATGTTGGAAAGTAACTCGAACGGCAAAATGTCATTCGAGCTCGCATTCGACTTCTAGCATGCGAGTAGATTTGCAGTTGACACTAATTCGAGGGGGAATGCGAGCTGTACTCGAATGCGAGCTCGAATTAATGTAAACGGGCCATTAGTTAAATTAAAAAACTGAAAAATCGTAACTTTTAATAAGTCCCATAACTCCAAGAAAACAAAGGAACATTCTCAAAATGGTAGCTAGTACATAATTTTGCAAAGAACTACAGAATAGAAGAAAAGAAAATCGTGAGTTTTAAAAACCGGAAGACATTCCCGGAAAACATAATGAGAAAGGCATGTGCCGGCCTCGCTCGAGAACGCGAAGTCGTACGTACACCACTCGAATTCGTAAAGGAAGACGAAAATTCAAGGAACCAGAAAAGCTCACTCGCGGGAAAAACCAACGACGCCGGAGAACAATAGTGGTTTTACAGCGATAACAGGCTAGATTGCGTGCGGAATTAACGGCCAATCAGAAACGAGATATGGTAATGCTAACCTACTAGTGAAGTTCATTAACGAAAACAATAGAATAAAGGAGATAAAAAGTACAATAGTATAATAAAAATAACCTGAATAACGTATGGAAAATTACGGGAAACTATCTGGAGAAGAAAAACCGCGGAAAAATCTAACTTAAAGAACAAGAAAAACGTAGTGTATGTTACTTAAGGTTGGAAACAGATCTAGTGGAAATGGACACTATATAAGCGCGGGACACGATATCCTGGGATTCTTACGAATTCTAAATACTCCTAAGGAAGTTATGCTGGACTCTTCAATCTTTACTCTCTTAGATAAATTGGACTTAAAAAGTTTTACCACGTTTAACATAAATTAAAAATTAATATCTGTTATAAATTATCAGTATTTACTACAAGTTAATACAGTTTAGTGAGAGAAGTTGCGATTTTCATCATTGATCAATATTAGTCAAATAATATTGAAACTACGAGGACTTCAATGAAGTAGTTAATCAACTTCATTATTGGAACTTCAGGAATTAGACTGGCGAGCCTATAGGACATGAATTGTTAACAACGCTGGAACAGAACGAGCGAATCCCGGACACCAGGAAGACATCTCTAACCATCAATTACCTGTAATTCAGCCAAGTACAACTTTAAAATCGACACGACTACAAGATCACAGCACATTGTACAACTGCAATAAACTTCAGGAACGAGAGCAACTCAACCCTGCTAGCCAACCTGCAGCATCCAAACAACATCAGCACCGTTAAAGACGACCAACTTAAGCGTCTCTAAAAGGTCTGTGAAAAGCGTACTTACGATATTGTCCCAAATAAATTTCCTGATAAGCTTCAATTAAATTTACTAAATATACTGGGTTAGGTAGGATTATAAATAGATTGTTTTCTTGGTGTAAATTTTAAAATAAAAGTCGTAATTAATTATATTAAAATGAATTAAATTCTAGTAATAAAATAAATTGAATAATTACATTTCATAAACAAATAAAATAAAATAAACATAATTAAATAAAATAATTAAAATAGTAAATTTGTTCTGTCTTTATTAATTAATTAAGAAGAATTGAAATTTAATTTATTTGGTTAAAAATTGTATTCGTTGGGAAGATACCAACAAAGAGAGAATATTTTGATTTATGTTTTTTAGTTTTGAATAAATTGTTAATTATTATTTTACAGTATAAGCAAGTTTCAGTTTTCACTTACCTATTGTTTGCATATTCCATTACCATAGTTCCTAGTGTTTTAATTATAATCAAAGTGTTGCATTATCAAAAGTACCAGGAGACCGAGCTAAAGCTCGATTATAAGCAGGGCCTAGTTCGCTCACGTCATAAACTATTATTGCAAATTTCCGTGAACATCGTTTAGGTTAGGCCTATAACATTAAACAACTAAATAAAGGGTATGTTTATTTAGCAGAAGTATTCGTAGCCATGGTAACTATAAAACAGGCAAGGGTGGATATTTGGGCCCCCACTTTGTTTTTTTTATATAACTTTTTTATTTTTTAATATTATCACCTGAAACTAATAAAAACACTTCTTTGGAATGTTTACTATTGATTGTGCAGTGTTACGACTTTTTTCTATATACTCAAAAAGAAACAAAAATTTTTTTCTAAAAGTTTGCATTTTTCGAAAACGATTTTTTGTGCTGGTAATTTGGGCCCCTGGGTTTTTTTCAAAAACAAACGTGAAACACATCAAAAAACATATTTATTACATTTGCTATGTACTTTTTGCTAATAAAATAAAGTAAATTATAATTTGAACATCTATCTTGAAAATCTATCTTAACTTAAACATTTTGTTGAAAAGTAAGTTATGATTTGAATGTAAAAACTAATCTGGGCTACTTAAACATTTTGTTGAAAATTAAGTTATTAGACTATTTAAAGATACAAAAATCTATCTTAACTTAAAACATTTTTTGAAAAGTAAGTTATTTTTTTAACATAAAAACTAGACTAATCTACCTTGAATTTTGAACTACTTTATGGGGAAAAACTAGACCTATTTACAAAAGTCACAGATATAAACATCTTTATCTGCCCCAGCACAAAGATTGTGAGCCCACATTTCACAGCTCATACACTGTACCCACAGTTCACCTGAGCGGTCTTTAGAGAATACTTCTTCACAGAAGAGGCACACTGCATCGTCATCCTCAGGGGCGAAACTTCCTACCTCAGCTTCCATAACAGACTCGCCTGAGTCGAAATCCTCCTCTTGCTTGTCATCGTCTGATGAATCTGAAAAGGCTAACTTTCTTTTGGTTATTTTTTTCGTTTGGGTTTTTCATGATAGGTTTTTTCCCTGTGTTTTTCTTCTTCTTCATAGTTTCATCAGTTTTACTTAATTTCTCGTTTCTTCTTTTTTCTGCTTCTTCTAAAACTAATTTATAGGGTGATGAAGTGACAATAGCACATTTCATCGGCTTAGGACCTTTGTTTGTCAGCCTCTTTTTTGGTTTTGGGAAAGGCAGGATGTCTTGAGGAGAAACATGACAAACGGACATCGAAGAAGAACACCCTGAAGGCCCAGCTTCTGCCAAGTCTTTCGCAGATGGAGTCAGATCCCTAGCAGATGAAGGAGGTCTAGAAGTGGGTTGTTGATTAGTGACTGTTGAAGTGGTCAGATCCCTAGCAGATGAAGCAGGTCTAGAAGTGGGTTGTTGATTAGTGACTGTTGGAGTGGTTGTTGATTTCTTGTTGGCTGTTCTCCCTTTGCATGCTTTCAGAGTTTCAAGACTAATGTCTTCAGCATCAGCAGTTTCTGAAGGAGCAAAGTCGACATCAGTGAACAAGTGGCGATTGAAAGGGTAAATCCCGGTGACAGAAAATCCACTAGCTGCTATTTCACCTGTTTGGCACTTAAGAAAAGCGTTACCCAAAAGCTCTGCAATGTCATAAGGCCCAAGAGGTCTATTGTTGTGTAACTGCCACTGCCTAATGTTTTCACTGTAATAGTGCTTCAAAGGACCCATAAAGCTTCTGTCAAGGGGCTGTAACTTGTGTGTAGTGTGAGGAGGCAGACTAACGATCGTGATGTGATTGTCACGAGCTATTTCAATGGCATCAATGTTCTTTGTGTGTGAGTGGTGACCATCTAGAATTATCAAAATTGGGTCATCTGCTGTTGGCTTTGTTTTTGAGACAAAGTGGTTAAACCACTCAGTGAATAGGTTGGTTTGAATCCAACCGGAAGGGTGACATCTTCCAATTGAGCCAGGCGGAGCACCTTTCATCAGTGTTTCTGTCATGTTTTTTCTTGGAAAGATGAGCATTGGTGGGATGTGAATACCGGATGCACTCATGCTGAACACGCAAGTGACAAGTGATCCTCTTTCTGCTGCAGTTAGTGCGCCAACTTGTTTTTTCCCTCGGAGGCCTATAATTCGAGGTATCTTGCTTTGTACGACACTAAGCCCTGACTCGTCGACATTAAACACTCTATCAGGAGGGTAGTTGTGTTTCTGAAACTCTGCTTCAAGGAGATTATAAAATGCGTCTACCGCTTGCCTGTTGAAACCATTGGCTCGAGCGGTTGATGTTGGTGAAGGTTTCAATATAGACAATGTTTCTTTATGCCGTGACATGAAGTGGTCGAACCAGGCACGACCTGCAGATTCACCATTTGCAAATGGGTGTGCTATGTTATTTCGTGAGCATAGCTGATATGCCATACGGCACACATCGTTTGTGGTTAAGCCGTGGAACTTGGCCTCCATAAGCAAAATATATTTTACTAGTTCGTTTTCTAACTGTGGAGGCATGATTGTAGGGCGTCCAATTTTCATATTTCCAAACTTCCTCAATAGGTTTTTCAATTCTACACAGTCTTTGCAAAGTTGAACGAGGTACTAAAAACTTTTTTACTGCTTTTTTTAAACCCATTCGATTTTCTTTAACAGCTGCAATAGCTTTGGCCATGTTTTCTTTATCCCACGACTGCCTGTTAGACTTTTTAGGACGATTTAGGACTTTTCGAGGCATCTGCAACATAAAAAGTAACAAAACTTTGTAGTGGTTGTAACACGGGCCCCCAAGAGAATGGGGCCCATGATACCAGCACTGCAAGGGGCCCGTTTATCCACCCTAGCCATCTTGAAAAAGGAAAAATTCTCAGCGCTTATTTTAGTGTCATAATGGGAATATCTAATGTAATACGCAATCCTTAGAACATACTAAACACACATCTTACCATGTTTTTACCAAATACAACAAAGAAATTAGGATAACATTGAGTTGAACACTTACCTTTCAAAGTTTTGCTCGGGAACGAAAATTTTAACTTCTCACTTATAAGAAACCATGACAGATACTGCGCCAGCGCGCTCTACAGTGTTGTTTAGCTTCAAGCTTTAGTAGTTCCAGTGTTTACCGACAGAATTCGTGGCGTGTATGTCTAGATACACTGGGGGCCCGTGTTGCCACCAGGGGCCCAAATATCCACCTTTGCCTCTACTATAAATAGATACAACATTAGGCTTACCTCTAATAAAATACAGTTTAAAAGAAAACAGATGATTATTGTAATGGCATTGAAAACATTTGCATCAGCTGTGCTTCGTTTAAAAGAAAACAGATGATTATTGTAATGACATTGAAAACATTTGCATCAGCTGTGCTTTGTATTGTTTAAAATGGACAAATTTCACTTTTTAATTTAATAAAAAGACGTAGAAAACGAATTTTCCCAGACTGGTGACCATTTCCAATCGATTTCTCGTGGCCAAAAGCCCCATATAAAATCAAAAAAATCAAAAATCCTTAGACGGAGATTCCAGAACCATTTAGCAGACAGACAATTATCTCTCGCTTTAGAAGATAAGATATCCAAACCACAAATAAAGTTATTTACAAGGTCAGCTCCACTGTTCTCATTTCCTTGAGGTGGATAATAAGTAAAATTAATTTCTTGTGTTATAAACTGAGCTTAATTACGATTACTGGAAGGTTAATTTTGAATAATTTTTTGGTTGAAATATTTATACAGCTAAATATTAGACAACCAGTTATATTACCTAGGCCAGACAAAAAAGATAGCCTATTTCTTCCAGTAGGTGATATTAACTTATTCTGCTGCTATTATAGAGCAAAAGTGTTACAGTGAAATTCGCTCGCAAAGAGAGTGCTCTATAGTACGTTGTGTAGAACATATGTTCTGTCTCGCTCCGTTATCTGTCTGTATGTGATTTTTATAAAAAGGTAAATATCTCAGAAGTTACTTAAGATAAAATCATGAAACTTGGTATGAATCTTGGTCTAGATAGTTTACATATTCCTTAAAAATTCATTTTTTTTACAACAATCCTTTTAAATATGGCGGCAGTAGCGATCCCCGGCGTTCAGCGCGACAAACGGACCAAAGGTCATAGTCCAAAAGTCACATTTAGAATAGAGCTAATTTTTGACTTCTTATGTTAACAAAGATAATAGTCTGGCACCACTGTGTCAACAAAGATAAGATAAGTAAACAAAGATAAGAAGTAAACAGTTCAAAGGTCATTGATAACGAATAGTGCTAATTTTTTTTTCTTGTGTCAACAAAGATAAAAGTTTGGCTCCAGTGTGTCAACAAATCAAAATAAATAAGAGATTAATTAATGTAAATAATTAGTCTGTTGCTGTAAGTTCAACCGGAGTTTGGGCCACTGTGTCAACAAATCATAGTAAATAAAAGATTAATTAATGCAAATAATTAATCTAATGATCAAGATTTAACCGGATGTTGTCGTTATCTTTAAATTAGTCACTCAGTATTTTTCCACCCCGATTTTATGGGCGATTTTTTAAATTATTCGACTACTTTAAATGAGTCATAACGCGCGATTTTAAAATTATCTAACTTAAATTAATCATAGCGCGTGATTTTTTCATTATTTTACAGATTTTTAAATTAATCATAGCCCACGATTTTTAAAATATTTTACACTAGATCTAACTTAAATTAGTCAAAAGCGCTATTTTTTTTATTATATAGAAAGTTATCTAATGATTCATCTTTCAACGCCATAAATGCGCAAATTTCAATTTATTTTACATTATATTGTTAAATGAGTTATATAGGATAAAATTTTAGAATAATATACTTCCACGATCATGCTCCCATAGAATCAAAAGATAGGGTGCTGTTAATTGAATGAATATTGAACATAAAGTTATCGGAATATATATTGTTATTAGTCATAAGCTGTTCAAGTAATAATGCAGTTTGAATCCCTTCTAATGTAACTTTTCCTTTTCAGCATTTAGAAAACATCTACTTATATAAAGCTAGACGGTAACACTGATTCATTGACATTAATTATTAGGCACTTCCCGTAATCGGACCCCCCTCAACCTTATACTTGAATTAAAGCTCTCGACGAGAAACTTTTGGGAAAATTGCCAGAAGTTAACATTTTTAAATTTTGCAAGCACCTTTTGGGCGGGAAAGATTTTTTAGATTTTTTAAATTTTTTAATTTTTTCACTTTGAGCGCCTTTTGTAAGAAAACGGTAAGAAATAGCAAAAAATGTTAAATATAAAAGTTGTAGAAAATTTAATTTCTGACTAACGATTTTTCATCAGATTTAACATCCAATCATCTGTTTAGCCACTATTCATCCGAGAAGGGAGGCTCCGCCCAAAGTCCTTAAAGCTAGACGATTTCACCAATTCACTGACATTAATTATTAGGCACTTCCCGTAATCGTACCCCCCTCGACCTCATACTTGAATTAAAGCTCTCGACGAGAAACATTTGGGAAAATTGCCAGAATTTAACATTTTTAAATTTTGGAAGCACCTTTTGGGCTGGAAAGATTTTTTAGATTTTTTCAATTTCTTCATTTTCCCACTTTGAGCGCATTTAGTAAGAAAACGGTAAGAGATAGCAAAAAATGTTAAACATAAAAGTTGTAGAAAATTGAATTTCAAAGGAGAGATTTTCCGTCAGATTCAAGATCCAATCATCCCTTTAGCCGCTATTAACCCAAGAAGAAGCTCCGGCAAACAATCCTTCAAATTTCCCATGTTAATCTTATGGAGATAATGTTTAATGAGCTTCAGTCAGCTGCCAAATAAAACAGCTGATTTGTGCTCGGTCACCTATGTACAAACGAGCCAAAGATTACGAGATTCTTTAGCGAATTTTCCAACTGCGAGCGAAGCGAAGCAGCCATCTGAGGCCGAAGGCCGACGCGGGGTTGGGACGCGAAGCGTCCAGGGGCAGAGCCCCTAGTTTTACCTACAGTTCTTTCTTCGACAAAGTGTTTAGCACTACAAAATTCACATACTTCACTAGGACTGCCACATCAGTGTAATTTTATTTCGTTTTCATCATTTATATCTTTTAAGGCTTCAGGTACAAAAGTGATTGGTAGTTGTAAAATATTATTACATCACTATCCTTTTTCCTCCTTATTACTGTGCGATGAGCTGTTGATTCTCGTCTGCCTGAACATGTTTTAGTTTTTTTTTCTTTGCTGGACGTCCACGTTTGCAGGTTGAGGAAGTTGCATCCTCTTTGAGTGAAGTGCTGTTGATTCACGTCTGCCAGAACATTTTTTTCTTTTCCTATTCTTTGCTGGACGGCCACATTTGGATTTTGGTAAGGTTGCATCCTCTTGATTCTCAGAATTAGTATTATCTATCAAAACATCATAATGCCCAGCATCCACATTACCTGAGAATCGTAGTTTATATTGTTGAGCCTTCACCAACCGTTACATAAGAATCCAAGTTCTCAGCATATATTTTGAATTGGCAGTTAAAAAGTCTTGTTGCGGCTTCAACTTAAACGTTTCTGGCGTATTCCCCATCTTTAGTCATTAGATTTTTGTATTGTGTTGCGTTTTGTACCGGTAGCCTATATGTGTTATGCCCTACGATAAAAGGGCAAAAGCACTCCCAGTTATTTACAACTTCATCAACTACTGTGGATCGTATATCACTGTACACCTAGATTGAGATTTATGACATAAAAATGAGATACTCCTAAAGAAACAGTTTCCTTCACCAACAATATAGTGAATAGTAAAATTATTCATTTTCAATATAACATAAAATATCTACTCTTATAATTCACAGTTCAAAATGACAATTTATGGTTGTGAAATCCATACACCACTTTACTCACTAATAATTAATGGTACAGATTAAGCACATAACTTAGGAAACACACACATTACTTAAGGAACACACTTTAACCACAAATCCAAATTGTAAACAACCAAGTTCTCAGCATATATTTTGAATTGGCAGTTAAAAATCTTGCTGCAGCATCAATTTCAATGTTCCCGGTGAATTCCCCATCTTTAGTCATTAGATTTCTGTATTCTGTTGCGTTTTTTACTGGTAGTCTATACGTGTTATCCCCTACGATAAAAGGGCAATAGTAGTCAAACTTATTTATGACTTAATCTACTACTGTGGATCATATATCACTGTACCTAGATTGTCATTTATGACATAAATATGAGATTCTCCTAAAGAAACAGTTTCCATCACCAACAATATAGTGAATAGTAAAATTATTCATTTTCAATATAATATAAAATATCTACTCTTATAATTCACAGTTCAAAATGACAATTTATGGTTGTGAAATCCATACACCACTTTACTCACTAATAATTAATGGTACAGATTAAGCACATAACTTAGGAAACACACACATTACATAAGGAACACACTTTAACCACAAATCCAAATTGTAAACAACAAAATGTAAGCAAAGAAAAATCAAGGAAATAACAATACAACAATCAGCTGTTACAACAATCAGCTGTTAAATTATTAACACATGGTTCATATAATCAGATGATGCATACCTGCAAACCCTTTTCACAAACAATGTATAGGTTGTATCTGCTTTTTATGCATGATTTTGAATGGGAGGTAACTTGATCAACGTGTAAGGTAATATGTTGAAAGATAAAAAAATGTCCTATAAAATGCTAAAATGCAAAATTAAATAAAAATCGTAAATTGAATCAAAATTAATTAGATAAAGATTTTTTGGAGGTTGCTTACCTTTTTCGCAAATAACTTTTAAATGGTGAGAAAATCGACTAAAGTGGAAGGTGATATTCTGAAAAAGCATGAAATTTTCTACAAAATACTCTTAAGTATTTTTTGATAATACCGATCAAAGGCAACCAAAACTTGGCTACAAATAAAAACTTTGAAAAAACAGTTTTTAATGTATTTTTTATAGCAAACACGTGTTTTTACTTTTTCACCAAAAATCAATCTTTCATAATTATTTGCAAATCTACACGGATGAAGCTTGCCAACGACCCATTAATTAATAAAATCGGTCCAGTAGAACTGTAGATTTAGTTGTACAAAGTTTAACAAAAATATCTCTAACTCGGTATTTTCTTGCCACTATAAATTCGGAGGTTGCTTAGCTTATTTGTAAATAACTTTTAAATGGTGAGGAAATCGACCAAAGTGGAAGGTGATATTCT
>JAGFPH010013804.1:0-15441 GCA_018207615.1 Philaenus spumarius | reverse complement strand
GTCTTACTGGAAAGAGCACTCACTACACTTACTGATACGGATCACAAATTGATCTTACTGATAGATATCATTGATTGAGCTAGTTTGTTAAGATCATACTGGTCTAACTACTGATACATCATTCACTGCACTAACTCGAACAGCTAAAAATCACTGATTACTACAGATAAAATACAACGTACGAATTTCGCTTATATACAGTCAATATGTGTTTCGTCCCACAAGAGATTCGTGGAAAGTTTATAATTTCACAATAATTTGTTGAGTGTTTACCGTTTTGTTCACATAAATTTTGATAACACTTAATTTCTTCTGTTTAATTTTATTTGTGAATTTAGAGGCGTATACAATAATGTTAACTGTTCGACAGAAATTTTGAATACTGAATGAAAATGGTTGCTATGCAACTTATTTACCTACAAACAATGAATAAACTATGCAAGTTTATTTCCGATTGTTGTCTTTAAGGAGTTGCTTTTATAGTAAACTTTTGAACAAAATGTAAAATACGTCATCGACTTTTTTCAACACATGATTTATAAATCCGTTTGAATTTCTTTACTTAATGTTCTCCTACTTCTAAAACTGTACCTTTTATTGCAAGTTCACCAATAAATAAGTAGGCACTTTGAAAAGCACTGACACTTGACCGACTAATTGTGTTTTGTATTGGAATTGATACGTAAAGCCAGGAGCACATTGAGACGTAGCCAAAAGGCAGAGCTGCGTAGGTATATGTGATCCATCAAAATGAATGAAACACAAAGAAAGTTGAGGAACCGGGTATCGCAACACAATACACAACGTCTACATCGATTTTGGAGTGAAATAGCGGAGGATATAAATTTCAGTTAAAACCTTATAATAAAAATAATTAGAACCCAGGAATAAGGACTGAACTGAAAAATTTAAATCTTGCGATTGACTATGACTATTTATGCGTTTGCTGTATTGAAATGTGTCGATTACCGCACGGCAAGAGTTTGTTTAGTATTGCTCTGTGCATTGAAAATTCTCCCAATATGGGGGTTGGCGTGCGAAACATGCAATGCATTGTGTATTGAAAATATCCCCAATATGGGGGTTGGCGTGCAAAGCACGCAATGAAATATGTCTTGAAAACGCAAAATTCTTCCAATACGAGGGTTGGCGTGCAATGCACTGTGCGTCAGCCGCTTCTCATAGTGTTCGGTTTCAAGCTCACATGTGCGTCCTTAGCAGTGTACGTGTTAAAAGGGTTTAAATTCAAATCCCCGACCCTGAGCCGACACCCTAAACCACCTTTGTTTAAACCAGCTAGATGTTTGTCAAAGAGTATTATTTTTGTCAACATACTTGAAATTGCAATTAATTGTAATATTTATGAGTTAATGTCTGCTATGACCTACTTATGTGTTAGGGTTTATACATGTGCAGATATAGTTGTCGATGTTTGAAGTTGCAGTTAATTGTTGTACTTTTGTGAGTTTATCTATGTTATGAAATACATGTATATGGACAGGTGTGTGTATAGTTTTCATAGAGATTTTGAGGTTGTATGCGGGGGTACCCTAAACTAAGGTAGTAAATAACAATACAAAAGATATAAATCAAATTATTAAGTTTATGATACAACAAAATTTATTATCTAAAAGGAACAAGTCATGACTAAGACATACTCCTAACACAAACTTAACCAAATTTTTCAAACTAGGAAAACAGCTGAAACGGAGTTATTTCAGAAGACACATAACACTGTAAATTGTTGTTTATTTTATCAACTTGCACAACACTCAACATCTTCAATCAGGTATCTATGTACTTCAAATTGATAAAAATGTTGAATGTTCAAAAAACATTTTTTGATAGGCCTACTATAGGCCTAAAATTTCCTTCATATGTATCAAAGTTGAATCACGTTCATTCCACTTTCCACACTAAAAACACCAATCGAGAGGACTTAATAGCTAATTCGAAATAAATGGCAAACCTCGTGATTTTTTAGCGAATATGCAAAATTCATATCTCGATAATGCTCACTTATTTCAATTGATTTAGAGTGCTCAAAGCCCCACGAAATTAGTGCTCTGAAGTCATTTTTTCTACTAGTACCGTGGATTTATTAATTAAATATATATATATATATATATCTAACGTTCTTCTGGTCGGTCGTATCTGAAATCCTTTCTTAGTGAATACATTGTATGACACGAACTACCAAGTAAAATGTGTACTCTATATAGCTATTGCAGTTGTATAGATACTATGATGGACTAGTGAGTGTTATTTGACTTTTACGTGTACGGTATATAGATTTAGATCCTTGGTTTAAGATAAAACCATTACATTCTAACGATAACAGCACCAATGGCGACACTAATAGATGGGAAATAAAAATCAGTATAATCGTTTAAAACTAGAACAAAAATGATTACTTATACGTCGAAATGGTAGTATACTTGAAGCGATTATATGTAAAAGTATCGTAGAAGATATTGTCATGTATTTTAGAAAATAATGCAGTAAAAAGAGAGAGCTTTTTATTACTTTTATAATGAATTTAACATTTGTGAATGTCGAAATAATATTGATATTGGTATACGGGGATATACTTCTATTATGTTTGTGTTTTACTGAGGGATCAAAATGTCAGGATGAGAATAATTTATTTTTTAAATGACTTGGATGCAAAATTGGAACTCAAGTAAACCTTGTAAGTCAATAATAGTTATTTTTTTAAAGTAAAATTAAGACGAGGTAAAAATGTTAAAATGTAAAGTTATAACTTTATTTTAAAGATTAATAAAAAACAAATACACTACTTCAATTTTTAGTTCAATGGGATAGTTGGTACCGAAATGGTGGATTCTAGAAATTAAGAAAATAAAAGTTATAACATATCTTAAGATTAGTGCTAAGATTTTTTTACACCAAGTTGGCTATCAACGAATGGTATAGTATAAAGCATAAAATTTATCCAAAATATAATGGTAATTAAAACTAGTTATTAAATGATAAAATCTGTACTAATTTAACAAATTATAACCACTTATTAGCGAATTTCCATAGGAAGGCTGAGCTATTGCAATGACCCTTCAGAACAAGTTTTGAAGTGGCATTAAAAATTTGATATACAGGGTGTCCCCGAACTCTCTGGACCCCTTTTGTTGATATGTTCCTGGGATCCAGATAAACATATTTCACAATATGAACATGGGTCTACGGTGCTTATTTTTCGTCTGTCTGTATGTGTTTTTTTACAAAATACTTAATATTTTTGGAAGTAAAAAAGATATTGAGCTCAAACTTTGTATACCTATTTGTTGCGTAATCTGAAACACGGGTGAAATCTTTCCCCAGCTCTCTCTAGCGAAGCATTTCCAGACCTATGAATATATGAACATGTTTATTATTTTTTGCTAGTGGAATCAGCTCAGAAAGTGCTTGAAACATATGCAAATAACTTATTAGTTTAGCTCATTATAACTTTAAAATATTTTGTTTCTAGATTAATTCTGGGTATTGTTGACAACTACCAAGAAATACATTTTCTTTTTTTTTTTTTTTTTTGTTGTCATTATCTATGTTATCCTTTGAGCTACAGACAAAATAAAAAAAACATTGTGTTTGCCATTAAAAAAGTAAACTTTTGTCTCTTGTAATTTTTGTGTAAATTTAGCGGTTTTTGAGATATTTGATGTTAAAAATTATAAACGGCGGCCATTTTGAAAACATTAAAAAAATGTTCTAATTTTTCGTACAGCGATAAAAGGTTGCGCAACAAATAGGTATACAAAGTTTGAACTCAATATCTTTTTTACTTCAAAAGTATTAAGTATTTTGTAAAAAACACATACAGACAGACAGACGAAAAAATAAGCACCGTAGACCCATGTTTATTTTGCGAAATATGTTTGTCTCGATCTCAGGAACATATCCACAAAAGGGGTCCAGAGAGTTCGGGGACACTCTGTATATATGTCTATATGTGATCGCACACTAGCGGCCGCATTTTAAGTCCGATTTGTCCAAATTTGGTAAACACTTTGGTTGTCTACGTCGCTTGGACGAGTTCGTTAGCCAAAAAATCCAACAACCGGAAGCAAGTTTTTATGACCGGAAGTAAATATTTCTTAGATTTTTCGTAATAAAATCAACGTTTTTGTTTTTAACTAAAAACATAAATGTAGGAGATTATTCTGCAAATTTGGTTTTTTACACGGCCTTATAGCTCGTTTGGTTCCCCCAAAATCTATCAAAGCGTAAAATACCATAAAAGAACCCGGTTCAAATCCGAGTGGGGGATTTTACGGTGAGGGTATCTACTGAGCCAATGCCGACGACCGAGTTTGTACGCTGCGAGTGAAATGAAGGCAGCCACGAGGCCGCAAGGTCGAGGGGCAAACAAGGAAAGCTAGTTTTTCCGCTGCAAGTGGAACAAAAGGGGCGCGTGAGTCAAAGCTGGATACTTAGGTGCGAACAAGTTCTACTAATATATTTCCTACACACAGACCTTCATTTAGCGCCTTCATGAGTATCAATTTCCCAAATTGTTAGTTGAAACCTTAAAACGAAAAAACTTAATTTTGGAAATTCGCTCAGCTGCGTGGTCAAATTATAAAATTCTGGTTTTTGTTTCTAATGATGTTTTTCATAATTTTACAATTATTTGTTAGGACCTTTATTACAGCTAAGACGAACAATTACTACTCCAAAACTTAAAATCACTTAACTAGAAAAACCTAATAGCACCAAAATGTAAAACTAGTTCATAACGAATAACAACAATACAATTTGTGTATAAAATAAAACAGCAATAAATAAATGCTCTAACAGTAAAACATAGCAACAACAAAATAACAAAGACAAACATAAACATCTCAATACAAAAAAATTAAAGCAACATGAATTTTAAAATTGCATTTAGTTTGTTGACTATGGTTGACTATAGAATGTCTACCAAATATTTATAACCGAAAGATAACCGCCAAAAATTTTCGCCTTTAAAAAGGAACAAAAGTGACATTTGTATTGCACTGACCTGCAATCAAAAATTTACCCTGAAGTAAAAGTTAAAATTTGTAAGAAATATTAGAGTACGTGTGACGTGTATGTAAATATGAATATATGTTCTATTTGGGTATTTTAAACAGTAATATGTATGTTTTACTCGGAACCGCGATAATAGAAGCAGCTAGTCATACAAGGATTGATGCTTGGAGCACATCTGATTGGCGATTTCTAACTTTTTGAAATCGATGTAAAACATGTCCCTGTATTTTATATTGGTAACTATACTTGCGCATAAATAAATCTCTATTTTTTTGTCTACCACTCACTATATTTTGCACCAATTGTGTTGATTTGAAACTGCATCAAGTACTTTTAAGTGAACCCAAATGAAAAGAGATATATTTAAGTGCCATTAATCACGTCAACAAACTATTTCAGCATACATAAACGAACACTAATTCTTTGCAACGGCTCCCACTCAAATACGCATTGCTTTCTGCAGTTCCAAGAACCACAGATTCAATACAATTACAGTTGGAGGGGCTGACTGTGTCATAATTACTCTAAAGTAAACAATCATTCGATAATTTTGCAATACGCATATACAATTGACGAAATGTATCGCAACGTTGACCCAAAGACCCACAACTCTCAGCAAGGTTGAAGGAACCGGTCCTCGATGGCCTTGCTGGGGGCGACCTGATGTCACTCAGCCGAACAATAACTGCACTGCCCGTTAGCCGTTATGCCCAGCAAGAGGGCTTACCTTGGTACATGGAATATGATGGATGAAGCAAGTTGGCTTTCAGGATATGAACTGTAGTGAATGTTGCAATTCGTTCAATTGACCTTATGAACACAACTGGAGCAAATGATCTTCAGTATGAGCTTGTAAAAAGATAGAGATATCGAGGTATAACCATTTGCTTTGTAGGGGTAGGCTACTTAAAAACTGAGCTCCAGACCACTATAGACTACCGATTTATATCATTATTTTATTTTCCTGAATCATAATAATAAACATAGAATATGATTTAACCTTGTTTGGTATATACGCCCTCTTGTCTTCTATGATAACAGCAATAATCATGAAAGCTAACTGATAGTGTTGCCAGATATGTCAACAGAAAACACGGAAACTTACAAATTTGCCAACTCTATCAACAATAATGGTAAAAGCTAACTAACAGTTTTCCCAGATCTATCAACAGTATTCACGAAAGCTAACTGACATGTTTGCCAAATCTGTCAACAAAAACCACTAAAGCCAACTGGCAGTGTTCCAGATCTTTTAACATTGATCGCGGAAGCTAACCGAGAGTCATTGTAAAATAATATGTCATTATCACATTATAACAATTACACTAAATTTTTGGGGTGTTACCCAAGATAATATCATATTCTATGATGAAAAGAGGAAGATGGGACAAAAAATTGGCCCGCCCAAATACATATGAAATGTTGGTTTTCGTTCTGCTCACTGAAATATAAGCTGGTTAGAATGTTTTATTGTATGTATAATTACAATTTGGTACCTTAGTCCTTTCCTGAAAATATCGAAAACTTTGTTCTTTCAATGTTTAAATGTTATTATATTATGCCTTTTCTACACAGATTTTTTTTAAATATTATTAATCAACTTATATAATGTTAACTAGTAAGTAAATCTATGTGAGACCTGTGAACTTACTGCCTATGTTTACATGGTGTACGCGACCTTTTTTAACCTTTGATTATTCGCTGATTATATTTTTGTATTTCTTAAAAATGTAATAAGTAACATAAATTTCTTTATTTAAAATTCTGAGCTGTTCTTAAATACAAGGAGCTATAACGAAAGTTGAAATACAATAAATGTCCAGCTTTTAAAAGTTTTAAAATTTGATATCTTATTCCACATTTTTTTACATGGGGTTTTTAATTTTTCGGCAACTCAAAATGTTCCAATGTCGGGGAACGTGTGGAAAATTGTAGAAACTGGACTTTTTTTTAAAGGACCAATTTTTACCAAATATTACACTTAACAGTAAAGTTTAGTTTTGGTAAATTTTGAGCTCTGAAAATAAACCCATTCATCGATAGGAAATAAAAATACAAAAACCAAGATGTTGTAGTTTTTGGGCTGCCATCCTGAATAGGGACCTCGTTGAGAAAAATCTATTTTTTTCAAAATATTTAGATTTAAAAGACCTTCAAAATGATGTAACACTTGACCTATGTTTACATTTGAAATTACTTCAAAAAAGATACCCATACTGGAACTAACAAAATATAGTAATGCAATAAAAGCTTAGGCCTATAAATATTTTCAAAAAATTATATTTTGTTTTTAAAATATATTTGTGTATGTAAAATACATAGCTCGTCTGATTGAACATAGCTCGCCAATGTTAGTACATAATCAGCTGTTTACACTACTATTTCTATTAACAGCTGGTTTTGAACTTTGAAACAATTATTTTTGTACTAGTATTATTATCGTGTTGTCGAAATTCGACCAATTGTGTTAGTTAATTAACAAAATTCAACTTGTTTTTCACATAGCTAATTTTAATTTATTTGTTGCCAATTTTTTAATAAGTAAAATATCTCATACAAATTGATGAAATTACTAATAAATATTTAGTCAACATATGAAATTCATTTGAAGTAAATAATTCAACTATTAAACGGTGGAATACTTTAACAATAAAGATAAGTGTTAATTAA
The DNA here is from genome assembly GCA_018207615.1 of Philaenus spumarius. Lineage (NCBI taxonomy): Eukaryota > Metazoa > Arthropoda > Insecta > Hemiptera > Aphrophoridae > Philaenus > Philaenus spumarius. The sequence continues at coordinate 7,740 of JAGFPH010013804.1, read as the reverse complement.
ATTTGAAATAAATGGAAACAACGCTAAGTATTTGCTTTTAACATATTTTCCCGTGCAGGTGTAGGGATGGCAAAGGGATATAGCTCATACAGTCATGAATGTAATCAACATTTTTTCATTAAATTGTTTGGAGCGTTTTGTATCTGATATTTTCATGGAAATGAGTATTGATTAGGACTACAAAAACTAAATGGTGGGCTATAAATCACAATTTGACTGGCTCTATGTTTAGAGCTCTCAACGCTTGCACCGGGTTGATTGTATTTTTGGAAGGATATAGGCCTACTCTAAGTAGCTAGTACTTAATTTTATGGTACTTAACTCCGAACTTTTCTGACCATTGGAAGAAGAGAGTCGAGTTACAACAATGTTGCAAGAAATATTTTAACTCTTTAATTCACTGCAAAACACCACTTTAAACTTCTACGATGAAACACAGTTCCCAATTTCCCGATTAATACTTTAGGTTTATATCAGACAAGTAATGTTTTTACGTAACAACTATTCCTCTACAGCTCATTTAGTAAGTATCTAAGTGAAGCATCACTTACTGGGAACTGGCATAAGAGACCTGCTGATTCACAAGTGTTGGAAAAGTGCAGCAGGCCACTGCACCCACCATCCGTCTTTAGAGTTCAACATTTTGTTTTGGTCAAATAAATTGTTTCCTTTTGCCGTTAACAAAGAAACGTAAGAATCAAAAATTAAAAATTGATCAATTTCCCATCGTAATACATATTTATTTATATTTTCATAATTATTTTATTTAAAAAAGTTTTGATTTAAAATGTACCTTTGTCCATTTTTCTCCTTTCTATCAACTTTATCAAAACCTTGACCAAAATAATTGGTATTAATATGATATAAGAGATCATATATTTATTTTTTTGTTTTATTGGTAAAACTTAGAGGTGCTTGTTTTGTCCAGATTATCTATTGTAGTTTGTTAACTAGTTTGCTATTAGTGTGTTGTGAATAAACTGTTGAACCTTTGTTGCTCATCTGTGTTTATGTGCGTTCCAATTTTTTAATATGTGAGCATTAATTGAATGCTCGTGTTTTCCAGGCGATGATTACCACTCAAGCTTTTCTCTTAAAAAAAACTAAAAGTAATTTTAATTTAACTAAGATTATTTTCAGTTCAGGAATAAATTGGCATTTTCTTTCTTTTTTATTATGAGACATTCCTTTTGGTTTTAGCAAGTATTATGCACTTGGCATAAATTATATTTTTGTTAAGAATTTTAAATGGTGGTTGTGACGAATTTGGAAAAAAGACTGAAACATTTTTAAGCGAAGTAACTATATACAAAATTAAAATCCTACCAGTAAAATTTTATTATTTGAGAAAAATCGTTTATGATTCAAAAATGTAATTTATAGCAGTTTTTCAGATTTATTCAAATCGTAATTTTTCACAAATAAATATAAATACATGTGCCATAAATGGGGTACCATTTTAGATAATTTTTAAAATAACGGCTTTAAATTTAACATGTACATGCACTAGTATATTTTTTAAGTTTATGGAAAGTTTTAAAGCGATATCTTGAAAATTGTTGATACTAGTATATTGAATCCGATTAGAGATCTTACGAGTTTTGATTAAGCTGGAAAGTCTGTTACTTTGAACCGGCTTTAGAATCACTCGCCGGGCACCCTTAGCATATTTTTGTGTGAAGCTTTACATCAGACACTCGCCAAATGAACTATACGATAGAAGCGATGTATCCCGTTCTCTTCAGATCATTACAAAATACACACGATATATTGATATGAGTCTGACGAATGTATTTTGTTGGATAAATGATCACGATTCCGATCTCCTTGCGGTTAATTTTCCGTGTGAAACGAGCAAAGAAACGGTCCAGAGAACATTCAGCGCTCAGTGCTCCATGACTTGACGTAACCGCCCGCGGAGTTATAGCGACGTGGGAATCATTAGTTAATACGCGGCGAAATGATCGATTCATTCCGATCTGTGCTATTCATTAGTTATCTACGACGCAATCTCTAGCCCAGTAGTTGCCTGGGTTTTGTAGATGCGGTGGTTTTACAAGCTTCTTATTGCTTGTTCTTGACTTGTTACTTTGAATGTTTGGTATGATCTTGTAAGCTGACTAAAATAGGACAGGGTGAAGCAGTGGCGTAGCCACGGGGGATTCCGTGTTACAACCACCCCCTTGAGCCTGTAAAAGAGGCCCTAAAAACTAGTAAGAAGGCCTCAATAAATAAACGATAATATCTGTTACTGAAGGTAAACAAAAGTTTTCATACGTGAAGGCAAAATAATGTTATTGGTAGAAAAAAACAATAGTTGAGTGTTTACTATAAATCATATTATTTTATTATTTATCCGATATGACATGAATGATAGTGGCGCCCGCCCAACCGTCGGGTCGGTGACAGGGCCTGCGTGAAGTGCGGTATGTGCGCACGTGCATGAGTCATAGCGTAGTCAGGTGATCAACTCGCCTATAGCCTACAGTTTAACCACCCACACAACCCTTAACAACGCCTTATGAGTGACAGTAATTTACAACACTTCGAAAGTAATTCGTTTAGTTAAATATGAAACTAAAATTGCTTACTAATTATGATTTTCTTTTTTCATCATTGATCTCTAATTTTATTTCTTTGAATGTACGTAATAATGATATTATTTTTTAAACGTTAACCTCCAACTTAACTTTATGTGTCCACTTCAATAATATCAAATTTTAATTTTAAATTATAATTAGTTTATGTTAAAATAAAATGCTTACTTTTTTTCTAGACGGCACAGTTACCTGGGGACAAGTGATTTATTATATTACCTTAAAGTAACAATATGCACATTAACGTAATGGACAAGGATGTAAATATTCCCGTACAAACAACTGTACAGCGGGAGTGGCGGCGCGGCACCTCCTCGCGCTTATTTAAAAAATGATTTCATAATGATGTAATCATTTTATCACAAATCGGTGAATTTAAAAGTTTAGGTCAACTCATTCTCTACAACTTTCCCGCTGGAAGTTTCCCAAAAATAAAAAATTTCCTCGCTTGTAACATTTTCATGTCAGTCAGTGATAATTCTCAAATATTTCCAATTATTAAAATTCGAAGTACCTGTTAAAATAAAAGTTTTTATACTGTTAGAATCCCTACGTGTGAACTTCGTTCCTGACGGGGTCCCATGACCACATACATTTACTTTTTTTACGTTTTTAAAATACCTTTAAAATTATATAACACTTAACCTATGTTTACATTTGAAATTTCTTCAAAAACTACCTTCACCTTCAAAAATATGCCATTTGGGGATACTAAGAGTAGCTAGTTCCCTTAGATTCTTTAGGTGCGAAATCAAGAGTGTAAACTGCACTGCTTCGTTTGCTAACTTTAAGCCCTACACAGTCATAATTTTAAATCAAATAAAATTTTATAATTTTGTGTTACGTAGGCCTACAGTTTTCAAGATACAGTACCAAAAATATGGATAATTCATATTCTTTATAGGCTCCAATAACCAGGGGCAGAGTGGGGCGTGGCTTCCTAGCTCCCAAGGAAAGGAAAATATATATATTAATAATTATAGTTAGGTATGTTTCTTTTAAGATAATTATTTAAAAGTCCGTATTACGAAGAAGTGGTTGCGGTAGAATATATTTGTTTCAATGTTATATACCGTTTCATTTTACATATGCTTATTTAATTTTTTGCATGAGTTCAAGCATGAGCTGCGGGGGCACTACTTGGTGCGGTCTCAACTAGCTGTCTAACTTTGTGTATCCATTGACGGTTTATTAAAGATACCGACTCAATGCTGTGTGGGTTAATATTTCACTTAAACAGGCAAATTTGCTTCCCCAATTTTGAAAGTTTTCCAGATAAGGTCAACAATTTATCCGCACCCCCTTTTGCCAAAGGAGAGTATTTCTATACTTCTTAATTTCATACCCCCTTCTAGCCCCTAGAAAATATTATATGGGCGCCCTTGATATTATTCCCTCTTTAAAGCAGTCAACATTTTGAAGGCAAAAACAGTTGTGTAGAGATACTTTTACTTTTACTTTAGGAAAATTATATTTTTCAAAAATCTATTGACTCACTTTGACAGTCAGAGAAGACAGTGGACTAGTAAAAACTATGACCACAAATTACACGACCCCATTGCCTCATCCGTCCCTCTCTTTCACTTCCCTAGTGTTTTCATTGTTATTAGTAAAATCGTTTTGTTTAATTTCATGTTGTTTTGTTTTTAGTTAGTTTTAAGTTCTGGCCTCATTTTAAGAAGTTATCGATTTCAAAATGGCTGACAGTAGGTGCCCTTTGGTTCTGTACTTCCTCGATTGTTGTTGTATCCCTTCAACAGTGTTACCAAGTTACGAATCTATGATAAAACCCCCCCAACAGTAGTGATAAATAACTGCATGGATAATCATTCATGTGAAATACCACAGTAATTTAGTGAAAGGCAACATAGACAGCGCCACTAGTCAGTATACGGTACATCACTCCATCTTCGATATTATTAATCTACGACTAAAGAGCGCAATCCATCACGACCTACTGCCTTGTTAACAGCGTCTGTGTGGTTTTGTTACGGTCTTGTTTGTCGGACTTTCATATGTATCCATTAGTAACGAGTTTGATCGTCTTCTTATTCAGCTTTTTAGCGTGAAACTGAGTGAAAGTCCTCAAGATATTCTAAAGTTACCGTCGTGTTAGTCCGCGACAACTTTCTTCGTTTCGCGCGACAAAAATCGAAACTATTCGGCGGTTACGAGAGTCGGCACTGAAATACGATACTCACGTTGTGAAGAGTGAGGTTAGGTTCTCATCGCAGACACGTTGACCGCAAAGTGTTTGCTTTTAGGATAATCTCACGGTCGGCTCGTCTATAATCCTGTCTACGTTATCAGCGGCCACAGAAATGGCTGTCAATAAGCTCTTTCATTTAAACAAAATCGTAGCCAACAAAAGTCAGCGACATAGACAAACCGCCCAGGGCCCCGTGTCCAGAGAAGCCCAGCGACATAGACAAACTGCATAAATGCTTTATACAATACAGACGAATTTATAGTTTATTAGAAGATTGCCCGCTACGCACAGCGACTTATACAAATATTAAATAATAGAATTATAAAATACAAACAAATTTAGTTTGCATGCTAGAATCTTACACCTAATTGTCTGATCTCAGGGTCCACGGTATATAAAAAAATAAATAAATGAGTTATAAAATACAGATGCATTCTTAAGTTGATATTTAAGATTGCTCGCTGGGCCTCGCGCTATATAAAATTAAATGAGTTAAATCGCAGTTAGAAAGAAATAGAGAAACAAATCAATTCCATACCCCCAAACACCCCTCCCTATGGCAGTCCACCGCCCTAACCAAGAAGACCCCGAATTATCGTATCGCCCTGGGCCCCGCAAGTTTTAGATCCACCACTGCCTTGGAACTAAAACCGTTCCTTGTGTCTATCTAGCCGATATTGTGTATTTTTTAACAAAAAGCAAAATATCGTATTTTTAAGTTTAACCCTAAATGATATGGAGTTAAATTTTGTATGCTACTTAGAATTATAAAGACTCAATTTGCGGGAAAATAATCAAACTATTATTCCTTTATTCGTTTCAAAATGGCGGCTTTTTTTAACTTTTTAACGTCGCGAATCACGAAAACCATTACTTGATTTAAAAATTTACAAGAGACAAGAAAAAATTAGTCTCTTGAGGAACAAAATGGTTATTGCAATATTTCTATAATAGTACAAAAATAACAGATTTATAGACAAGAAGACTGAAACTTTCTTCTTTGAACTTGTCTATAACACACAAGTTCAGCACAGAACCATTATATTTTATGATTGTTTGTACATAAGTCGGTAATTTTTTTCCGTACAGAAATAATGCAAAGTAGTTTTGTTTGTCATTAAAAGAGGGTTTATCTTGTAGCTCACTAATGAAACGACGTGGAAGAGAGTTAGCTACAGAACGCGCCGAAATAAACAGTACCTAATTATAATAGTTTTTAAAGTTTTATCTTTAGGCAAATATATACAAAGTTAAAGAAATGTGAGCACTTTAGTTTTTAACTCACACATGTTCTATGCCTATGGACATAGAGTCTTGTAGCGTTGTTGAAGATCTTTGAACACTTTGGGGAAAAGCGGATGTTGCATGCTTCTGACGTTTATAGTTATTTCATCACGAATCTCCGCATAGTAATCGGTGGATCATTTCGGAAGGTGCTTGGCTTGCCTTCGTCATTCCCAACACATAATCGTCGTGTGGTGGATGGTCGGGGGAGTTGGAATAGGTATAGAAAGTATTTAATTAAATTACAAATGAAAAAACATGGACCAAGACCGGGATTTGAACCCAGGACCTTTGCCTTTCCGTGGCAATACTCTACCAACTGAGCTATCCTGATCCTCCAGATATTGGTCGATGTTATCTCACTTTTACAGTTGGAGGATCAGGATAGCTCAGTTGTTAGAGTGTTGCCACGGAAAGACAAAGGTCCTGGGTTCAAATCCCGGTGTTGGTCCATGTTTATTCACTTGTAATTTAATTAATTTAACCCCTGCTGAGGAAACGTGTAAGCATATAATTTATTACAAATTAAAAATAATATAGAAAGTATGTTCCTCGGCAAATCAGGCTGTCGCCAAACTTTATTTGGAGTAAAGCCACAATGGCTTCAGCTGTGTGACAGGTGGCGCCATCTTGCGCAATTACTGGGAACCAAAAGCCAAATTGCTACCGAGACAAAATCTCTTCAGATCTCTTGCAAATGAAATTTCAAACGAGCCCAGTTTTACACAGTTCATTCTCGATAGACGCAACGAACTGCACACCCTTTACGCCGAGTCAAAACACTACCCTTACGACGGAGCTTATCAACAGCACTTAGCAGTACAAAATTAATGTGCGGCTGTTTGAGTTCTTGAAACTCTACAGCAGTTCACATCAAATTTGAAACAAATTGAACTATTCCGTAAGAGCGAAAGTAATGCTTTATTTTAAAAACTTTATCTGCAGTGGTATGAACTATTAAAAAACTATTAACTAATCTCAAACAAGAAAACAATAATAAGCAAAGTGGCCTGGCAACAAACTAACCTGCTGTTCTAAAAACCAACCACAGCTGCTTTACTTCAGTACTGTTTATTTTGACGCATACCGTACTTCGTTGTTGTAATTGTTATATCTTGTTTGACTAGGGACAGCGAGGGACGCAAGTAGGCGTAGCTGGTGTCGTGCCATCTCGTCCAAGTGCCATCTCGTCCAAGTGCTATCTCGTCCAAATTCCACGAACGTAGGGCGGGAGGTTAATTCTCTACCTACCAACTAGTGCCATCTCGTCCAAAAACCTATGCTATTGTTTACTTGACAGGTTTACAAAAACTATTGGAACGTTCAATTCTTTTTATTAATGCTCTTCTATAAATTGCGTAAAACAGCAAGGTATTTGTTTACTTTAGCGAGTCAATTGAAACTACTATAAATACACAAACCTTAACTTTTTTCTTTATAAATATAGTATTTACACTTCGTAGAAACGAACAGTTTAGCCAACTCAACTACAAAGTTGTACATACGTTTTTAAAGTACAAACATACTGTTATAGGCCAGGTTAAGTAAAAAGTAAACATACTGTGACTAAATACTATAGGTTAGAACCTCTTAGTTTTTTTTAAATTTTAATTATATAAAGTGATAATAACGAAATATAATCATACTGTT
>JAGFPH010013803.1:12645-24094 GCA_018207615.1 Philaenus spumarius | reverse complement strand
AAATTGCCAGAATTTAACATTTTTAAATTTTGGAAGCACCTTTTGGGTGGGAAAGATTTTTCGATGTTTTCAATTTCTCACTTTGAGCGCATTTAGTAAGAAAACGGTAAGAGATAGCAAAAATGTTAAATACAAAAGTTGCAGAAAATTAAATTTCAAAGAAGAGATTTTCCGTCAGATTCAAGATCCAATCATCCCTTTAGCCGCTATTAACCTAAGAAGGAGCTCCGCCAAACAATCGTTCAAATTTCCCATGTTAATCTTATGGAGATAATGTTTAATGAGTTTGAGTCAGCTGCCAAATAAAACATCTGATTTGTGCTCGGTCACCTTTGTGCAAACGAGCCAAAGAATAACAATATTCTTTAGCGAATTTTCCAACTGCGAGCGAAGCGAAGCAGCCATCTGAGGCCGAAGGCCGTGGCGGGGTTGGGACGCGAAGCGTCCAGGGGCAGAGCCCCTAGTATGTATATATTTATGTATGTATGTGTGCACACTCTAACGGACGCATTTTACGTCCGATTTGGACCAAATTTGGTACACACATTGGGTTTCTAAGTCGCTTGAACTGGTAGGTTAGCCAAAACAAATTACCGGAAGTAGACCAAATTTTTGACCGGAAATAACTTTATGTTTAAGTCACTTGGACGAGTTCGTTAGCCAAAAAAATTGACCGGAAGTAGACCACATTTTTGACCGGAAGTACCATGTATATAGGTGTGCGCACTCTAACGGACGCATTTTATGTCCGATTTGGTCCAAATTTGGTACACAGGTTGGTTTTCTAAGACGCTTGGACGAGTTCATTAGATAAAAAAAAATTGATAGGAACTAGACCAAATTCTTGACCGGAAGTAACTTTATGTATAAGTGTGCGCCCTCTAACGGACGCATTTAACGTTCGATTTGGTCCAAATTTGGTACACAGGTTGGTTTTCTAAATCGCTTGGACGAGTTTGTTAGCCAAAAAAATTTACCGGAAGTAGACCAAATTTTTGACCGGAAGTACAACATTTTTGAGAATTTTCGTACTAGAATTACATTTTTTTGAAGTTTTTTTTAAACAAATAGATATATGAAATAATTCTGCACATTAATTTTTTTTACGCAACCTTATAGCCCATCTGGTTCCCACAAAAACAATCAAAACGTAAAATACCATAAAAGTAGCACAATTAAATCCACGGCTTTCGCCGTGGTGACCGATAACAGTATATTTGGCACATGCTGGCAGCACCTTCGTGAGTAGATCAATTTCCCAAATAGCTGTTTGAAACCCAAAAACTATATAAATTTAGTTTTGGAAATTCGCTCAACTCACGTCAGCGGTTCACCTGAGTGGTCGAATTATTTTTCTTTTGAAATGGAACTCGCAATGCCTTATTAATAATACAGATAGGAGATTTAAACTTTATTAATTTAAAAAAATTATAATTATTATGTTGATAATTGTCAGAAATTTTAATATAGCTAGTTTTCTGGTTATATTGGGGTTACCAAATTAATAATATTATCACGGAAAGCACGAGTTTTGTGTACCCAGCGTGTTTAAAGAATGTGGACTAATAATTCAACAACGTGTTAATTCCAATTCCAAAAATTTACAGTCAAAAGTTACAATAGTCCTAAAATGCTACCATTTTCCGTCCAGCCACTACCCCCCCCCCCTTTTTTTTACTGTAATAACTTTTATTTTTACAGTAGTTTAACCGATTGAGTTTAAATTTTGTACGGTACTCACAAAAATTAATAAGATTAATTTTAATTAATATTTTTTTTTAATAATAAGATTATCTTAAAAACAATAAATCTTCATACAAAAACTAAAGACTACATTTTAGAAGCCAGTTTAATTTTCTATCGAATAATATAACTGTCACAACTATATTGAAACAATCTAACTATTTTTCCCAAACTTTGTCTTTACCTAGGTGAGTACAGTACAAAATTTGAACTAAATCGGTTAAAGTAGTCTAGATATACAAATTATTTAATAAAAACAAACAAAACGACAGTTAGAAAGGAAACGGAACATTTTAAGACCCATGATTATTGGAATCTTTTACTTTAAACGTTACAATAAACACGCATTCGAATTATTAGTCCACATTTTTTAAACACTCTGTATATAGTTATGTACAATTCTTGCCATTGTAAACATATAATACCTATTTTTATATGAGTACTAAAAATAATTATCTGCAATTACGTAAAATTTTCTGTTCCTCTTGTGTAAGGGAAGTAGAGAAACGTCAATGTGGTAACAGTTGATTTAACTTTTATGTAACCGACAGTGAAATAAACTTGCTCCCCTTCGTATGATAAAAAGCTTTTATACAATACGAACTAGATTACGACTATTACTTTGTTTGTCTACAGAGTCTGTGTGCCGTTTCAAATAACAAGTAAATCCATACTCGCAAAAACTTATCCATTAATATTTTAAAACACTTACAAATTGTAGAATAATAAATCAAATTGAGAAAAATACAAATTTAAAGGTGGTTTCTGGACTATTTTCAAATATGTCAGTACAACCATAGATCATGAATAATAAAATAGATCGATGCATACGGCGGCAGTGTGGCGAAAAAAAGGTTGTCGCGAAAATATTGCATGATCGCGCCGCGGGGTAGCGCTAGGGAGAAATCATTCAAGGCATTGGTGCTACACACCGCTTTCGTCGTTTCCCCCACTATTGTCGAATTTCCAGTGGATTGAAATAATGCATTGGATCGGAGTTCTATTAGGTTATCCAAATACAATGGTACAACTCAAGTTAATTCTACGCGAGTGAATAAAAATGTATTGAATTGTAAAGATTCGAATCATGGCTAAAATAAAATAAGTCGTAGAAGTGCTAGTTCACCGAGGATTCCATATGGGCAGCCGCCTCGAATGTTTTACAAAGCATACTTAACATAGGCCTACTAAATCAACTTTCTAAATAATAACAACAAACATGGAAGAAGTAAATTACTAACTAATGGTATGGAGCAATGAAAAAATACGTGCCCGCAAACACAGTATACCAAATAACAAAAATAAGCTTTTCATAATTTTTCCCCAAAAATTTAGATTAACTATAGGTTTTCTGTAAAGTATGAGGTCTGTCTAAAACGTTCCGTGAATAGTATGATAGAAACATAAAAATATCTGGTGTGCACATCACACAACTTTCCTTACCAAAATAGATGCTGTATCAATTACCAAATTTTTCGAGCGAAAGATTGATGATACCATTTTCGAGTTAATAGGAGTATCCGTTTCGAAGAAAGCGGTACTAACTTCAAAACGGTTAATCCCACGGACCTGATTTTGGTCTCAATCGATTTCTCACCCCCAAAAATGTCAAGGTCGATACCAAACACGGCTAGTTTAAAAAAAGTCATTTTTGCCCCCAAAAAGGGCGTTTTTGGGGTCAATTTTTGAAAAAATGGAAAAAGTTGAGTGGGGTATCTTTTTTGACATTCTTTTGGACGCTGAATCGAATGAGACCATTTTCAAGTCGATAGGACCAGCCATTTCGGAGATACAAACAAAATAACTTGCGTTTTTGTAATAACTTTTTTCAACGAATTTTTAAGGGTATATAGCGTACATAGCGTGTTAAGGGGGTCTGAGTAGAGTATGTTAGCAAAGTTTAATCAAAATCGTTAGAGGGGTTTTGGAGTAAATACCAAAAATGTGCTAAAAACTGGTCCCACGGTAAGACACCAACTCCGATTTGCTTCAAACTTACATGGGTTAAATTGTTTACGTGTTTGAATATATCCTGTAAATTTCAGCTTGATCCGTCCAGCCGTTTGCCCTGTGCACTCCGGACACACACACACACAGACACACAGACACACAGACAGACCAATTGCCAAAAATGCATTTTTTGGACTCAGGGGGCCTTGAAACGTAAAGATATTATGAAAACTCGACATCGAATTTTTGGGTCGATCGCAATACTTACCTTACCTAGTATAGGGTAAGGAAAGTAAAAACAGAATGTACATCAGAAATACCTTTATTGGCCTTCAAAATACTCTCCGCCAGACACAACGCACTTCTGACAACGTTCGTATAGCGCCTCAAAACCGTTGGAGAAGTCTTCATGTAGAATCATTTTCAGAATTGACGTCACTTGGTTCTGAATCTCTTCAACGTCCGCAAATCGTGAAGGCCTTCTTAAGGCGTGGGAACAAAAAAAAATCAGCAGGCGTCAGATCTGGAGAGTGGGTGTTGCAAAACTGTCACGCCACGCTGAGTCAAAAATTGGAGTACAATGCTGGTATGCGATGATGCATTGTCGTGCAGTGAAATCCAATTTCTGGTCTGGAACATTTGTGGCCTAACATGCCAGATGCACTGCAACAAACTTTTGAGAACCTACAAGTAGAATGCAACATTTACCGTTTGGCCATCAGGAACGAATTCTTTATGGATGTTTCCTTCGTTGTCAAAAAATGTGGTCAACACGGTCTTCATTTCGACTTTTTGTTGGTCGCGGTGAAGAAGGTGACCGCCATTCCATTGTTTGTCTTTTCGTTTCGGGGTCGTACTTGTAACACCAAGTTTCTTCTCCTGTGACAATGGAACCTAGAAAAGTCGGATCTCAGTCGCACATCGATGAAATCACCACTGGCCCCAAAACGTCTTGCTTTTTTATCATCTGTTAGGATGTGCGGCACAAATTGTGAACAAATCTTGCGTTTGCCCAATTCTTTATGGACGATGACCTCCATTGTCCCTTTGCTAAAACCCACTTCTTCTGCTATTAATCGCAGAGTCAATCGCCGATCTTTTGTTAGCATCGCTCGCACACGTTCAATGTTTTCCGACGACCTTCTTGTGGATGGTCGTCCCGAACGCGGTTACCCAATTTGATGCAGAACTTAATGTTGTATCGTTGCTCCATGGCTTTTCGACGCACACTACTCGGAACACTCTGTTGCCATGTTGCAATGACTGTAAAAGTAATGCAATAGAAGCCTCGCGCAATTTCCGACAGATGGCAGGTCCAGACATGTCCATACCTGCGTACGAATGCACGCGCGCTGTTTCAAGCGTTGAACACTGATATATTAGACTATTCACTGAACTTTTTAGACAGACCTCGTATATGAGTACATTAATATCACTCATTCATTTAGATGTTACGTTTATAAGTAAAGAAGATAATGGGAGTTTTAATAACATTTTCGTAGCTGTCTTAAAAATGTTATATCACAAAAAACAAAAATGTTTAAAGAAATAGTTTTCATTTCTTTAAAGAAATTCCAAATGAACCCCCCCCACACACACTCACACACACACACACACACACACACACACACACACGCACGCACAGCACCAAACAATATTTAGCTTGTGAGAAGATAATATACTTACTTGAACATTAAGTAATCTTACTTGAAGAGTACTTACATAGTCTCACAACTAATACTTTTACAAACTCAAACGCGTTTCAACGGCAAAGTGGCCATTTTCACTAATCGAATAAACGAGCTACTGTAATCAAATTATAACTCAAGTTTAAAACAGTTGTGGTTTGATTATTGTCGCTCGGTTATCACTGAAAATGGCGACTTTGTCACTGAAACTCGTTTGAATTGATATCAAATGTGAAATTCTGTGTTCAAGTTTTATTCTATCAATATTTTCGTTTATACCCCAAAAATGTATGTACAGTAACATAATTATATTTTTTTGTTATGATTCTGGTAATAATATGGGTTAGCATATTTTATAACTAAGTGAAATTAAGATACCTCTTATTAGGCCCTGCTAAGTTTGACTGTTTCGGATATGCAGACAATTTAGTGATCGTACCAGTCTAAGGTATTAAAGTCTACAAATATGGAAAAATCTAAATTTTACTGCAGAGTTAGTAATTTGAAATAATTTATGAAAAATATTTTCTTAAAGACAGACTATGTGAGAACTTATGCCGAATATAATCTCTCTATTATATTAAATATTTTTTGTCATTTACGCAAAAACTGCCCTACTACGCATGCGTCAGGACCTAGGTAACCGCTACCTCCACCAACCAACTTAGATCCAAGTGCCTCTGTCCTAATCAATCGTCATTTGCTTTACCGCGAGTGTTGATAGGGAGCGAGCGGCGAAAGTGTGAATCCCCGCAATAGATGGTAAGCAAATGCAGCAATGGGCGGGGGCCCTCGAGTCTTATTTTATTTTAGTATACGTTTATATTGAGGAAATTTATGTTTTGTGAAACTCCCGTCACAAACTATTGCATTGCCTTTACTTCATTGCACTGCAGAAAAGCTGAGTTTAATTATTTAAATATTCCCTCCCATAGGCGTAACCAGGGGGGGTTTGGGGGATATAACCCCCCCATTGAAAAAAAATTTCAGACTTTGTTATATTAAAATACCTAACTTGTTTTCAACACCTATGCAAATGTTAAGCTACAATAAATTATCAATATATTGCTGACATTATCTTTGGTTGAATTGGGCACTGACACTTTATTTTATATAGGCCTAGATGCAGTGTAGTGTATCAAAGTATATAGTGTTCTAAAGGCAGCACACTGCGTTTTCCGCCACAAATTATTTGCCGTCGCCGTCATATCAACAGTGGCGCGAAGGAAAGTATTAGAGCACACACATTCATCGGAAAAATAAATGATCTGTTTATTTGCCGCTGACGGTAGCTGTGCAGCCGCTCCCTGCCATTACAATCGATGGATTCTCCATCTCTCCGCCGAAACAGGGGCGAATGTCACCAAATTACACGCCAATTTTCCTTATTTTAGTATTTTTTTCGTAGAATACTATCCTTCAGCCGCGTGTGCAGTTCGTAAAATGACGAAACCGACGTTCTTAAATCATTGAAAAATGTTTCTTCTAGTTCCTCAAATTGGGAATCACAGTGTAGAATGCTCCAAAATCTTCTCTTATTTTATTTATTGATTGGACGAACGAAAATAAGTATTTCAATTTCAACATGTTAGCCCACGGATTGGAAAATTTTATCAATAAATTAAATAAATACAATACCTGCTTTTTTGTCTTATCCAATCCTTAAATCACCTATTCTTGAAGATAGGTACATAGGTTACCCGAAACCGCGGTAATCACATAGTGATTTAAGGATTGGATAAGACAAAAAAGCAGGTATTGTACCTATTTAATTTATTGAGAAAATAAGTATATTTTTTGCTTCCTTTTCAATCGGCGATGGAAAAACAATAAAGCGAGAGGTGCTCTCTGTTCATATAAAAAAAAAAACAAATTCATAACACACTTCGTGATTAATGAACTAGACACTTCAGTTTAATGAATCCCAATGAGGCTTTTTATGAGCGGGGACGGTAACTAATCCGCAGTTGGCAAAAAAAAAACGCCGTGTTTTCCAAGCCTATGAGGTTAGAGGCATCACACGGAAATATTTGGCGGGGGATGCATCATGGATTCTATTCTAAATTATTATAAAGTAGGCCTGAATCACAATTAGAAGTGGAAAATGATACATACCTATATCGTTTTAAAGTACTTTTGGGAAGCCTAAAACGTATTATTTTGCATCTCAATTTAACCCTAGAACCGGCAATGTTAACGAAAATGGATTTTTGGCATTTGCAAGCATTTTTTCAAAAATCCGCCAAAAATAGTAAATGAACCATAATACAAAAGGGTTTCACAGCTTTTTTTGTAGAGAAAGGTTCAAAGACATTATATATGCTAGTAAAAAAATTATACATGTAAAATTTACAAACTTATTAGCTCAAGAAGCAAAAAATGTTCAGTTACGAAAGGTAAAAGTCAACTTTAATCCACTTAAAAAGTAGTAAACATTTTTTTTTTAAATTTTCCATAAATGTAAAAAAGTTTCGTAATTTAGTTCTAAATATTTTTATCAATTTCGAATTTGTTAAAAATCGTCCAAGTTTTTGTATTTCAACAATTTTTTTATACGTTTATTCTAAACCAATTCAAAAGTGTTCCCAAAGATTTTTGTAGATAAAGGTTCAAAGAATTCATACATGCCAGTAAAAAAATTATTGAAGTAAAATTAACAAAGTTATTAGCTCAAGAAACAAGCATGTTTAGTAACGAAAGGAAAATGTTCAACTTTAGGCCTACATAAAAAGTAGTAAACATTTTTTGTAATTTTTTTCATAAATATAAAAAAGTTTCGTAATTTAGTTCTAAGTAGAACTGTATAACAATATTTATCAATTTCAAATTTCTTATTTTGAAAACACCAGTTTTTATGTTCCTACTACAAGACTGCTATCAAAACTATGCCAAGTTTGAAACGTAATTTAGGAATATAATATACTTTGCCCAAAAAATAAATATTATTATAACAAAGTGTAGAGAATAAATCAAAGAATTGAACTGTATACTTGTAAACTAACTTTTCATAAAAGTGTTTGACTTAGAATTATTTGAATAACAAAAGCGAGGAGAAATATAGAAACATCCCACTCATGCTTGGTATACAACGGTCGGATATGAAGCTGTATGGGGGATAACCGCTAATTTTGGAATTACAGCCTTGGTTTGATAACGTCAATCTCATTCCCACGTTCATAGACAACACACCTTTCGAGCAAAACATATTTGGTTCACAGGAAATATTAGCTTGAAGCATTCTCTACACACACATTTCAAAATATGTCTAAAAATATACTTCTATCACACAGATATCACGTGTAATTAGTAAGGCTGTTTATTGGTTGAAAAAGTGACCAATTGCAAGGGTCTACAAAACGCCCCACAACTTTAGAACTATTCGTCAGAGTTTTGATTGGATGGCAGTTTTAGATAGGGGAAAGTGTGATGCATCCATCAGTATATAGATATAACTCATAAAAAATACTGGGCTGGGTGTAAGGGGGGGGGGACATAGAACTGGAAATTACCGGTCATTTCGGCGTATTTCATTCGTGTGACATTTGCTTTTATAAAACTCAAAACTAAAACGATGGTTACGTATTTAAATATACGTTTTAGAAAGAAATTGTAAATACAAAAATTAAAGTGTGAAACATTACCTTTCCAATGGCGTTTGACTTTTTGAGATTAGCTGGGAGTGATCGCACGAAACGTGCGATCTGCCGGTTCAGTTTTAGGGTGAAAATCCCCCCCCCCGGTTGTTGTAACCCCCCTATGCGGTCGTCCTGGTTACGCCTATGTTCCCTCCAATCTTGTATATATAATGTTTTTAATGCAAAAAAGGAAAACTTTTACCACCTAGATCAACTGTTTCCACTGATCATTAATACTATTGCGTTTTGTACTTTTTTATTAAAATCAATAACATAATTAACAGACGCATAAAGTTGCTTCTAAAATGTTCAGTTTGTCCGAAAATTATTTTTCTTCAACCCCAGAGTAGATATTTTCCCTTAATAATGAACAAAGGAAGCAACGCTGAATATATTAGGCAATGTTTAACAACAGTTTAGATACAACTGCAAAGTAATTGGATTGAGTAGAAAATAACCTTTTTCTAACACCCTTCGAATTAAGAGGATTTATTCTATGCGGACGGTGTGGTTTATTTTTACATCAGTAAATCATGTTTATAAAACTGGATTTCTTTCCTCTTTTAAAAGTATGCAAATATCAGCTTACTTTGTGTGGGAACCGTGTCCAGCTCTAATTAGAGACACTACCGTTAAACAAGGATATATGATACAGTTACAAATAAAATAAAACAACATTTTTGATATCAGAGAACAACATTTTTTAACCAAATCATCGACATACTGATTTTACCTGAAATTTGGTAGTTAACTATAAAACGTTGGATTGGATGTAAAAGACGTATTACAAGGTTAAAATTCAGTTGACGTTTACAACAAATTTCTTATTTATCGAAAAATTAAAATCACAGATATCTTTATGTTTTGATAACATCTTTAGAAATTTTGATAGTAATGTCAACTTCTTTTGGGTGTTGACTATTAGACCATTCAATAGAGCAAAATAAAAGACTAATTTTGTTATTAAATTTAACAGCAAACGGCATCCACCGTGAGTTTAGGGTTAGCATATAGATATGTAAAATACAAAAACTATCAGGCAATGAGCTTTAGGGGATTTTTTATAAACAAAAACAACAATAAATTAGGACTTTTTGGGGTTTTTCGTTGATTTTATAAAACGTCATGAATGGATCACGATACTTCCAATGGGACATTTGTAGAGAATTAAAAAACCTACAAAATGTTTTTTATAGACTCCAATCAGACCATTTTCCACCGAGAAACGTAGGAAAAACGCTTAAAATTGTTTTTCAAAAATTCACATCTTTGTTAATTGACAATATTAAGGGCAGATCTTTCGGAAAATGATTGTTTATTATGAGTACTTCAAACTGGCGGAAGATGAAATTTGTCGCATTAATAGTTTTTCAACAATTACAGTATAAACAAATTAGGTCATTATCTTTCATAGTGCGCCCTATTAACCTAGACCAAATTAAATTTACCAAACGGATTCTGAAAGTATACATTAAAACCTACAATTCGCATATTTTCGATTTTTGAATAATGTTGATAAAG
This sequence comes from Philaenus spumarius, assembly GCA_018207615.1. Classification (NCBI taxonomy): domain Eukaryota; kingdom Metazoa; phylum Arthropoda; class Insecta; order Hemiptera; family Aphrophoridae; genus Philaenus; species Philaenus spumarius. Next base: position 13,557 of record JAGFPH010013803.1, on the reverse strand, counting down.
TATGATAAAAATGCATCTGAATATAACGCATAAATTTGCGACCGACGGCAAGAGGGGCAGTGGTAGTGGGGGTACTAGCAACGGAGGAAAGCTTGCTGCATCTCTCGCCGTGGGCTGCTAATTTACGCGTTTCGCGCTTTTGGTTTTTGGCTTTTGGTGATTTTGGTTTTCTATGTTACTAGATATTGTTGACTTGTATTGTAGTAGGGTTTTCTTCTTGGATATGGTGTAGGTTTATGTATATTATGTTAAATTTGTGTTCGCTAATCAAAGTGAACTGCATACATCATAACTGCATAACTGTTATATACAGGGTGAGTTTTAAATGCCCCCCCCCCTAATTTTTCCGCATTTCTTAAGATATCGACTCCCAACCACCGCCGAACATCATTGATTAGTTTATACTTTCTTTTGATGAGGTTCACATTTTTTGCCGCCATCTTGGATCCGCCATATTGGAATGAACTTTTATTTTTTAAATGTAAAGGTAAGGTTGTGACCCATCATTTCAAACTATTTTTTTCCGTAGAACACGATGCCGCAATCGGGTTTTAATTATCTGCTTTCGTTCTCAAGATATTAACAATTTTGTAAAAAAAATTCAAAAATCCCTTGTTTTATTCAATTTTTTTTTTAGTATCGACCCTTTATCATCAGATATCACAGTTTGGTAGTAGCTTATAGATTTTTATTAAGTTTTAAATTTGTACTGCCATCTTTAGTAAATTTGTTTGATTTCAGTGTATTAACAACTTTTCTCTGCGAAACTGAAGATGGCAGTAAACATTTATAACTTAATAGAAATCTATAAGCTACTACCAAACTGTGATATATGATGATAAAGGGTCGATATTTTTTTTAATTGAATAAAACAAGTTATTTTAGAAAGTTATTTTTTTTACAAAATTGTTA
>JAGFPH010013802.1:0-25437 GCA_018207615.1 Philaenus spumarius | reverse complement strand
GTGATTCATTGATCAGAAGTCAGCTCAGTGATTCAGTGATGAGAAGTCAGCTCAAGTTGATCACCTCAGCTTACGATTTCGTAGTGTGGACCAGGTCTTCCTATTTTCTATGGGGTCCCAAAGCAGCCTTGGAAAGGAGTGCATGCACAGATCACTCTTGGTGCCTCTCCACTAGGAGAAGGCTGAGGACTGCCAAGGGTTTGGAACCCCATGCGTGGAGAATGCATCAGAGGGGATCTCAGGAATGAAGACTGAGGACAGTCTTCTAAAACAAGCAGGGGGTGATGTGACGGGGCAGGTCTATAGTTATAAATAATAAATAAGATTACATACAGTACATTAACTCCTAGTTGCAATTCAGAGTTTATTGGCTTCATTGGAATGTGCCGATTTTGCTGAGCTGTCGTGAGGACAGTAAACCCAAGAGACATTTGGTAGAGAAGTCCTTCTAGGTGGAAATGATGTCGGACCGGTAACACGTGTAGAGCTGCTTGATCACATTGTTAATTTGGAAAATTGTGTTTGATTCTATGATATAAAACCGCCGCATCCTTACAATTTGATGTATTACAATCTATATGAGTCCATTGCAATTGTTTGAATAAAGTGGTTGGTTGAGGGGTTTTGGGATTGGTGTACAGGTTCCCTTAAGGTTGATAACTGTCCAGAGAACAGATTTTGCAAATCTCTTTCCCTTCTTTGAAATAATATAAAATTTAAACATACTTACAAGATATACTTACTTGAGCGTAACGAACTAATACGTTACCCGATTTTTATTTTCTTACCACAGGAATTCATGGTTTTAAACGGTTATGGTTTAATGTATCAAATGCCATGTGTCCGAATTTTTGAGATGGTATTGGGGAGAAAGTGTATTTGTATTGGGTAAATAGGCTTTCTATTTGGTAAACGGTGACTAAGTGTTCCAGTATCAGATTTTCCACATCTTGTTCCGTCTTTTTTACTCCGGATGCAAAGAGAGGGGTGTTGTAAATTTAACTTGTGTTTCTGTGTGTAGCACCGTAGCTCACAAACGGATGAACCGATTTAGATTTTTTTTTTTAAAGGTGACTTGATCGACAATGTTCTTAGCCTTAATATTATACAAGAAAATCTGTTCAGCCATTAGGGGCTTTTTAATTTTTCTGTTATAAATAATAAAGGTGGTATAATACAACTCATCCGGTGTATATATATACTAAGATAAACTTATATATTCCTAATAAGTAATAGAAAGAAAATTAGAAAAGGAAGAAAATACAACTGTATTTAATTTTGTTTAGAAGCAATAAATAAATAAATAAGTATATGAACTTACCGTCTGAAATATTCTTATACAATCATCGTTCAAACGACGGCCGTTTTGGCTATTCAGCCATTTTCAAGCAGTTCAGGTTTCCCTTCGTCAAACACAAACACTTAACAGATAGTTACATATAAACACAAAATATTTACACGCACTTAACATTCAATAAACACACGAACTCAATAATCGATTGTCTTTCATGATGTCCCAGTACATACTGAATAGCCGAAACGGCTGTTGTTTAAACGACGATATTGCAGACGATAAGTTCATATACTTATTAATAAATATCAATATTCAGAATGGCGATTAACAAACATTATTATATATTACATTTATTGTTTCGTTACTTGTGACTTTATTAATAATTTCAGTAACCAACCAATGTACAATTTACTTATTACTAACTCTGCTTATGATTAGATTTAACAAAGAGTGTTAACATCGGTTGTGTGTACTTGAGAAAACTCTTGATTACATGTGCAGAAAATTATTTAATAATCTCTCTTAAAGGTATTGAAAATGTTAGACATTTGAAGGTGTAAAAAGGATATTAATAACAAGGGCATATTATATTGTTTTGAAATTTTTAAATAACTGTATTTATTAATTTAACTTACTTTTAAGGCATAATATAACGAACAATTTTAAAGCTGTGCTATTTCTGTAAGACTTTATGTTTTAGATTACATTTCAATGTATAATTTAAAGAAAATAATAGCTGATAAAAATAAATATAGAAACAATATCATTTATTATGGTCTTTACGTAGATGACACATTTTTAGTTTTTAATGGAACTAACAGACAAACCGGACTTCTGAAATACATGAATGATATTAAACCGAACATCCAATTCACACTGGAAATGGAAAGGCAAAATCAACTCAACTTTCTCGATTTAACATTAACAAAAAACACAAACAGGTTACAATATAAAATATACAGCAAATCTACTACCACAAACGTTACCATACAAGCCGATTCACACCACCCATATTCACAAAAGATGGCAGCTTTTCATAGTTTTGTCCACAGACTTATCTCGGTACCTATGAACAAGGATGATTACCAAAGCGAAATTAATATCACTAAACATATAGTTGTGGCAAACGGGAACAATAGTATAACTATAGACAATTTAATCAATAGACATATCAAGAAAAAAAAACACGAAACGCTCTGAGAATGACACTACCATCAAAAACAGCTATATTTCTTCAGAATATACTAAATATTTACCCAATGCCTTACAAAACGTTTTCAAGAAACATAATATAACTATATCATTCCGTACTAATAATAACTTACATGCTTCGTTAAAACCAAAAATTATCACCCCAATAGAGGAAAGGTCCGGAGTATATAGAAGTAATTGCCAGAATTGTAACAAACATTATATTGGTCAAACAGGGAGAACGTTTAAGGAACGTTATAAAGAACATCTCCATAACTAGAGCTCTGTTATCAGTATGTCTAATTATGCACGTCACCTCATTGAATCAGATCATAAGCCGGGAGACTTCAACTCAACAGTAGAAGCCTTATACACGTGTACAAAAGGAAGAATAATGAATGCAATAGAGGAGTTTGAAATATATAAACCATAAAAAAACCCAGATGACGTATTAAATGACAAACTTACGTTCAACTCCCACTATTTGTACGACACGGCTATCAACCATTTGTATAAAACATACATAGATAACGATCAGTAGGCTGCACTGCACTATACTGACCGGACGTTGAGATGTGGCTTATTTCGTGTATTTATTTGTGTGACGAACTGTGACTTGTGTGTTAGTGTCCGTGTAAATGTGTGTATTTATAAAATTTTAATGTTTTTACTGTTCGACGAACTCTCCAGAGGGATGACCAGATGATGGAGTTACGACTCCGAAACATGTCGTCTTAAATTAAACGACAAGGAGTCACAAGACGGACTTAAGGGGGCTCTTCCCTGCCCGCCATATTGAATCTGATTCCCATAAGAGCAATGCTACAGAATAAGTCATTTTTTTCCGTTAATTCGTGGAATAAATTTAAAAATTTGGTTTCATTTTGAAGTACTGTCATAAGCGGATGTTGTTTGCCGAATACATTTTCAGAAACCGTTTTATTGTTTTCATAAACGTATGATATAAATAGTAAAAAATAGTAAAATTTATTAATTTTTTTCTCAGTTACAAAAAGAGATATTGCAAAAATCCTTAGCAATCAACACCCACAATCTATTTGACTTTAAGAAAAAAATACAGCTTTGGTTTTTTAACAAAAACAGCACAAAAATATGCTTAATAGTGAAGGTATGTTTTGGTTATTTAACATTGAAATTGGTACCCAATATCGTAGTTTTGAATGTGGAGAGCCGATCCTTAAGGTAAATAATTAGTATTAATTATCTGTGACTCGGACCAAAATCATGCAATGCAAAATAAAAGCTGTTTGGACGATTGTCAGTTTTTAAATACGGCAACACAAGGTCATACAAAAATAAATAATGAAGTTTTTCGTCTTAAAAATTGTTTTGATACATCTCAATGTTTTAATATCATTCCATAAGTTCTTGTATATTACAATAGTTTCTCCTATCCAATTCTTTAATAGTTTACCTTAACAGTAGGCCTCGTAAAATTAGGTCGTGAACGGAGCGAGTTCTTTCCAAATAATGCTGGTACTTTTTACCATTTTATTATATGACTTCTAAACAATAAATTGAACTAGGGGAGACCCCTGCGTGCTCCGCACGCCAACCCCCCACCCCCGAACTCCCTGTTGGAACCCGTTGTGTGCCGTTGGAACCCGTTGTATAGTCAGCAAGGCTCAGGTCTACACTTTAATAAAAACCTAACCTAAAATTTGAAATAAACTGTCAATGAAAATATTAGAGACTACAGCTGATTACTGAATCAACAATAAACATTACAAATCAGACCTAAAACACACCGACAATAACATAACCTAAATCAAATCATCTGTTGACATTTGAGTAAGTTTAAAGGAAACAACTTATTTATTTGAAACTCAATTAGTTTATCAGCTGTTTAAAATCAAATTACAGCATTTCCTATTTAGCCTAGTTGTAGCATAGGCTACTGATGCATTTTTAAAACTCGGAATAAAACTAAAATAAAAGTGTAAATCATATATTTAGCTTCACAGTGACTTAGAACTGGAAATTATCTTTTAAATAAAAAAAGAATCATCAAAATCGGTTAAGTATTAACTTCAGGAAGTAAGTGAACTAAAATCAGGATTTTTTTTAAATATATAGATACGTTGATTCAGACTTTACATATGTTTACTATTTTAGCTTTGCTGTCACATTCCTACACTGTTTAAAAAATAAATGTTAAATGTGTGGGTGGACGCTGGCATCGTTTACCGTTCTAAATAATCGGATGCGATGTTAACAGAGCTCAACTAATTCCACGTAAAACGTCCGTGCTTTGATCAATTACGCTTTTAAACTACAGTTAGCGGAATACAAACAACATCGATAACACTATAAACACAATGTGTGTGCCCTGCGGACAACTAGGTTCCCACTACTGTATATTGCTGTGTAAAGTTTCACCACAAAGTGGTTTCACCTTGTTCCCGCTTCAACAACAACATCAACAGCAATCAGTTTTGTAGTCAATACCTGAGATTCGGGACTAGTGTTGCCAACCTAAGCACTATACAACACTAATGAATAATATACGTTTTCAAATTGTTAGTTATATTAATTCAAACAAAAATGAAATACTTCTAATTATTATACTAAATAATTACAAACTAGTAAATACTAATTATTCTAAACTTAAACAGAAGAAACTAGTTTATCCTGATGCTCCAGGAATAAACTAGTCCTGACCAAACTTAGGACAAACTGATTTGCCCCCACACTGAAGGAACAGTCTAGTTTTGGCTATGCAGATATAGTTTGTCTTAAAATTGGGTTTGGCCAGTAACATGTGCATTATTTTTTAACCTACGTATTTTTTAAATACGACAAAATATTTTTCTATCAATCCAGCAACAACATAATCGTATCAATAAATTGAATCACCAAACATTTATTTAAAGACTGATATTATTAAACATGGTAACATCTGATTCAAAAGTATTTATTTTATCATAACATAGAATAATCATAATGTTTGTGAACAATTATTTGATTGTTTACTTATTATTTATAACAGACTGTACTTTATTAAAGTGTGTGGGCTTCAATATCGAAACAAACCCACGAGATAACAATGTATTTGGCTGTCGGACAGTAGGTGTAATTTAAAAACTCAAACTTCAGATGGAATAATAAATGTAACATTTCATAAACTGCGGTTCATTTGTATCAACGATTTGAATTACAAATACTGTAAATACAAACTTTGCCTCTAACAATAATGTTACTGAAATTTTTTAAAGTAATTGGAACTATTCCTTACATTTCAGCAGCCTAAAACTCGATAAATTGAGCTCAGATATGAAATAGCTTTTCTAAAGGAGTAAAATCACTCACTCAATCTATCTATACTAATATTATAAAGAGGTAGAGTTTGTTTGTTTGTTTGTTTGTATGTAGGTTGTAATCTCTGAAAGTACTGAACCGATTGAAAAAATAGTTTTACTAATAAAAAGCTACACTATCCCTGAGTAACATAAGCTATAATTTATTTCGATAAAACCATTTTATTATTTCAATATTTGTACATTTAGTCGGAAAAAAATCTTAGGTTCGGCCTAGACTAATAAATTAACACATGTATTAACATTTATTACCATGGCTACCAATTGAATAAAATAACAGCTGTTTGCTTTAATATTTCCATTTACAGCTAATTTCAAACTTTGTATTTCTAAATATTAGGTTAGGTTTTATTAAAGTGTAGATCTGAGCCTTGCTGGTTCTTTTAACATTTATTATAACTGCTGTTATAAAATATACGAAATAATTTGATGTGAACATTTAACATTATTTACCATTTTAGCTTTGGGGTTATTATTCATCATACACCTTTATTATAAAGAAATCATAACATGATTGTGTTTATAGAAGGTTCCAACGGGGTTGGCGTGCGGAGCACGCAGGGGTGTCCCCTAGTTATAAATAAAATTGAAGTGTCGGCGATTTCGAAATAAATACTCTTTTCTAAGCTCATTTATTGACACTTTACCATAACCTGAGAATGCATTTTTTCTGTCTGTTTGTTTGCCTGGACTAATTTCCGGAATGACTGAACCAATTTTGACGATACTTTCATTTGCATGTCGATTACTTTTCAAAGATTTATCTAAGCTAATTTCATCCAAGAAATATTTAAAATTCCTACTTTAAACTTTAAAATATTTTTGTAAAAATTGTGGAATAAATTAATGCAAACTAACGTGACACGCGAACATTATAAATAAAACAACTGATTTCGATTAAAATCTTAAAACTTTGACAAGATCGTCTGTTTTAATTTACCGTATACGCTGGTTTAACCGTTAAATATATACATTATACTAGCTGACCCGTACGGTGTTGCCTGTGGTGGTTGGTATTTTCAGTCTTTTTAACGTAGTTGTATTCTTTTTAAGTGTTCAGTCAGTGAGTGGTATTTGGCTTTTATATATATAGATCTTAAATAATAAAAGCACTATTGTCATAATAATAAAAGATCTGAAATTATGATTTTAGTAACTTTGATCCCCCAAACCCCTCCTAAAATTTCGAAATTTTTCATACCCTTTCTTAGCGAGCGCCTATGGCCCTAGAGGAAGCTACATACTAAATTGCATTCCAATCTGTTCGGTAATTTTGGAGAAATCGTGATTTAGTCATTTTCACCCCCAAACCCTCCTAAAATTTCCAATTTTTTAAAACACTTTTTTAGTGAACACTTATGGCCCTAGAGGAAGCTACATACCAAATTGCATTCCAATCCGTTCGGTAGTTTTAAATAAATCGTGATTTAATAACTTTGATCCCCCAAACCCCCCTAAAATTTCGAATTTTTTTAAACCCTTTCTTAGCGAGTGCCTATGGCCCTAGAGGAAGCTACATACCAAATTTCATTTCAATCCGTTCGGAAGTTTTTGAAAAATCGTGATGAGTGAGTCAGTGAGTGAGTGAATGAGTGAGTATTTCGCTTTTATATATATAGATTATGTTTCCTACAAGAACTGTTAACATATTTACTATGTGAATATCTGTATAAAGGTTTGCACTCGACTTTAAAATTAAGGCATGATCTTCTAAATCAATAGTCCTTTCAAATAAGGACATAACAAAGGACTGTTGAGGTATGTGTATGCAATAATGTGAAATTAATGTACTCGTACAAGTTAAAACCTTTGTAATTGTTATGTTGTTCGGGAATTATGAGTAAGAAACTGGCAAAAACGGAATTTTTTGAGTTTATTGGTGTGTAGCTAGTAACTGACGTAGACCAAAAAGGAAATACATAGATCGCTCTGAGGAAACTCTCTGTGACATGGAACTCGGATCTAAAATCGTTTTCTTAGTTGCCAGTAAGACACAATATTTACTCAATAGTCTTTTTATTTATCTAATCACATTTTCGAGTGAAGTCGCAGGTACCAGCTATTTGTTAATTTAATTAATTAATATTTCACATACATGCATACACAATTTCATATCTGCCGACTTCAAGTTTTGATATATTTCAAAAAACGATCTTTGAATAATAAAATATAGATTATACTGTCGATTAGGAAATGCTTTTTTTCCTTAGGAAATTCTTGGAAAAGTTGTTTTTCTCCAAATCTAATCTTGCAGGAAATTGATTTCTCTCAAGTCAAGTAATGGAGTTAAAAAACTATACAATCCCTGTTCGCGTGAAAAGCAACAATTTTACTTCGTCAGAGGTGTGAACAGATCAGAATAATTTGGAAATGAACTGACACTCAGAATCTAAGTAATAATTCTTGAAATGCGTTTAATAGATAGATTGAATTAATAATACGTATAATCAAAGTTGGAGGGTATTAATTTTCCACCCCTTATTTTGTCACTACTTGCAGTTTCCGTAAGTACTTGTACATCAGAGTTGGATATGATGTATATATTTCTGCAACTTGTATGCACCGGAAGCGACAATTAACCAATTCCATTGTTTGTAACTGAAAATTATATCCATTTGACTTATCGAAATGTTAACAGCCTTTAAGATAAAGGCTTTGAAATGTATTCATACCTATTTATACTAATGAACCTATGTTTAAATTAAATAATATAGAGTTCTACTAATGTTCCTATTTTTTAAGTAAATAGTATAGAGTTCTAAGTATGTTTAAAAATAAATAATATGGTGTTCTACTAATAACAGTGTACTAATATAGTGTTTTTAAATAACACTAATATAGTGTCATATTTTAAAATAAATAATTCAGAATAGAGTTCTACTACTGTGAACTAAAGTAAAAAATTGATGATCTATGAGTATTTATGATTTAAAATAAATTATATAGAGTTCTACTAATGTACCTATATTTTAAAATAAATAATATAGAGTTCTACGTATGTTTTAAAAATAAATAATATAGTGTTCTACTAATAACAGTGTACTAATATAGTGTTTTAATATAACACTAATATTTTAAAATAAATAAATCAGAATAGAGTTCTACTACTATAATCTAAAGTAAAACAATTTATGATCTATGATTTAAAATAAATTATATACTAAAGTAGCTATATTTTAAAATAAATAATATAGAGTTTTACTAATGTTTCATTGTTTTAAAATAAATAGTTATGATTTCTACCTATGTATTGTAATAAATAATATAGAGTTCTGCTAATGTATTTATGTTTTGAAATAAATAGGCCTAATATAGAGTTAAATTAAAGAATCTGTACTTTAAAATAAATAGTATAAAGTCTATATATGTTTTAAAATAAATGACATAGAGTTCCACTAAAGTATCTATGATATAAAATAAATAATAAAGATATTAATAATGTCCGAGTTATATTTATGTATCAATGTTTTAAAATAAATCAGTAAACTGTTGTTCTAATGAGCATTTGTTGTAATATTTACCCAGTTCAGAATGCTTCTAATGTGCCTATGCTATGATATTTTAAAGTTTACTAATAATAACATTCTTCTGTATTTATAACAGGTTTACATTTAATATTCACGACGTTCAAAGCCTCTAAACGAAATATATTAAATTTGATAGTAAAATTAATAGAAGTATGTTAAATCATTAATACTTCGTATAATAGTAAATAAATATTGAGCTTGAATATAAGATGATTTAGCATCTTCAGTGAAGTTCGAACTAAACTTATCAAACTAAAACTTAGTTCAAAAGCTTTTAAATAAATACAAGTATTATTAATAAGAATCTGTGTTTACGTTTTATTCTATCGAATATAATTGTTGGTCATCAAGTATATTGACAATGTCAGCAAGTCAAAGTGATTTATTAATCGTTTTTAGATTGTATGATGTCATTATTCATATCCAGTTAATGATTTGGTTAAACTAACAATGTTCGAACTAAACCATATTTCTATTTCCGTACTTGTCTAATTTATACTCGCTTTACGAACGACTCGATTACAAATTATATTCATTAAGGAATTTATGTAAAAAAATCAATTTCATAATAATGACTGAATTCCATACAGTATTAATAAATATTTTTAAATGTTAAATGTTATTAGGCTTGCAGTTATGAGCTTTACTTGTAGTTTTACAACCACTTTTTAAAATTATGTAGTTAAATCTCCACGAAAGAAATACTTTTGTAAGGATGTAAACAAATAAAGAATGTGACATATTATTCTCGGTAGTAGACCGCATTAGGGTGATGTGGTTATGATGGATCATAATGGACTATGGTTCTGCTCTTTACCTTCATGAAGGAAAATAAAATAAATCCATTTAAAAATTCCCTTTAGTGTTGAAGTACAAAAGCTTAAAATATTCATACAATTCATTGTAGCCTGTTGGATCTTTATTTGTAAAATACCTTGCATGTTTCAACGATCCTTGTTTAATAATGCAACATGTTTTGCCGTTACACTGACGGCATCTTCAGGCTGTCATTTGACATAAAACGATATCCACTAACAACACATATTCCTAACACACAAAGTCCTAACAATATTACATGGAACAAACTGGAAGAACATTTAAAACAAGGTTTAATGAACACCTGCCGTAAAGGAATCTCAACAAAAACCGATCTACACCTGATCAATAACAATAGTGTTTACAAAAAATATAAAAGACCACATGGAAATGCTGCATAAAAACAGAATGGCAGAATTATATCTGTATTAGAATAGTTTGAGATTTAGCCCAATACAAATGATATATTAAATGGCAAACTCAACTGTACTGTAATTCAAATGTTATAGATGATTTATTAAATAAGGTGTATCAACCACCAACTACATGTAGATACTAGTGCATGGAAAAATCTAGAAAAGACATTAGACAAGTGGTAGAACCAGATGGGACAACATGTCGCTACTTAAACAAAATTTGTATTATAATAGGGGAGATCCCTGCGAGCCCCGCACGCCAACCCCGTCTATACACACATGTTATATTTTCTTTATAATAAAAGTGTAGGATTAATAATAACCACAAAGCTAAGATGGTAAATAATGTTAAATATCCAAATAAATTATTTTATATCAGCAGTTACAATAAAGGTTAAAAGAAATATCAAGTTATATACCTAAACAAAACCACACCCTAACCAAAAAACAGAAATAATTGTTTCTAAGTTTGGAATCAGCTGTTATTGGAAATATTAGAGCAAACAGCTGATTACTGTACCAACACTAAACAAATTTAATTAGTATTTAGTATGAGTCTCTCATTGCCGTAATAGTGTGTGTTGTTACAACAGATTGCATTATCAAAAAGTACACAAAAGCTAAACTGTATTTCAATGCAACATTGTGTGAAAATATCAAAGCAATCGGTGAAGAATTTTTGAAGATTTAAGATTTCGAACAATAACATTTACATTTTTATGCATAGGCTATAGACAAGACGTGTGCAAATATAGTAACATTTTAACCATTTTTATGTCGAATGTGTGTTTTCAATGTCTAGTGTTTTATGCTAAGTGTCGGGCAAAACACGTTGCATTAAAAACAAGGATTGTCGAAACACACAAAGTATTTACTTCAAATATTACTCCGACCACTTTTTAAGTAGCTTTTACGATGGTTAACTTAGATGTCGTTTTTATCCCACGAACTGTTAATGCATTTTTGTTTTATTATGTCCAATTTTGTAACTTTAGTTTATACAAGAAATAAAATATGTAGCTTTTACGATCTGTGGTACAATCCTTGTTTTTATATGACGGCCGTTTCGACTATTTTAATCAGTCATTATCAAATAGCCGAGTTTGACCTGAACACGTTAGCATGTGCCGAATACCATCTGCTGCGGTTCTAATGTGATTTCAATTTTATATGTTTGTTATGTACATTTAAGTGTTTTGTGTATGTATAAGTGTTTTAAATGTTTTAATTTTGACAAAGTTCCCAGTGTGCGAACAGCTGGATATTTTGTTAATGACTGATTAAAATAGTCGAAACAGGCGTCATACGAGAAAAACGACAGATCGTAAAAGGTAAATAATGCATATATATTTATAAACAATCCAGTTAGGCTACCAGAAATAAGTATGGAAAATAAAATACATCACGAATCGATTTTTCTTCCTTACTTTACGGCAAGTTTGTTTTAGCGACTGTAACAAGCTTTACTGGGGACTAAAGTTCCTTGGTTTATAAAACTTTGGAAAAGAACGCTTTTATAAAGTTTTGATTTGATCGGGGAGAAAGTGTTTACCATCAAAATAGAAACTTTAGTACGTGATATTATGACAGCGTCTTTATAACTTCGGCGGTGGAGTAATCGTTCTAAAGGTTATTTCTTGATGAAATATCCTCGTTCTATAAAGTAATAGAAATATATTTTATCAAGCAATTACAACAGCCCTTCTATACTATCTAACCTAACGTGTCTTATTACGTCGGGCAGTAACGAACCAGTCTTGTCATATTTTAAAAATACAAACCTCTCCCACCTCGGCATAAAATTATTTTCCAGTTAATTCTTGGTAGGTAGAACTTTTTCTTCTCAACTGCAGAAATCATCAGGAGTACCAATCATTTAGAACCAAGTAGACTCGTCAACATTTCTGGGAGTGGTAATTGATGAAAACATAAACTGGAAATCGCGTATTACTTTTATTTCAAATGATCTTAATTCAGCTTATTTTTCACTATTCCAATTATTTCCAGTCCGGATACAATTAAAACAGTATACTTTGCATATATTGTGTACTCTCGCCTCAGACATGGTAAAATCCCCCAATTGGATTTCAACTGGGTGTTTTTATAGTATTTACATTTTGATCGATTTTGAGGGAACCTATAAGGGTCGCGCAAAAAAACAAAATGTGCAGAATATTATCCTGCATTTATTTTTTTATATAAAACCCTAAAAATAGTTTCATTATAGTACGTAAAATCTTTAAAAAAAATTACTTTCTGTCAAAATCGTACTTACGGGTTTTGGATCTTTTTGGCTAACAAACTTTCTGCAAATTTAAATGTCGTACGCACATGGTGGAAACTAAAAATATGATTAACATTAGTAAAAAATAAAGTGTATTCTAGTCGCGCTCGAGTGCTTTACCAATGCAATCTTATAGGCCAGGCTGACACCAATCACTGAATTCGACACACTACTGGAGTGGTATTCTACAACCTTAAGAACAGTTCAAAGACGAGGCTTATAAAACCATTAACAAATTAACGGTTGAATAAAAATATTCTTATATAAACTTAGTTAGAATGTAAAAGAGGAAAACCATTATTGCCACTCTCTGTACCATCAAATCTGACTTATATAATAATTCAGCATACTATTAAACATTATTTGGTGAGCCTGTAGATAATTTCTGGAGATCTACAGGGCCGAGTTTTGTGCGGTTTGTTTTAAATGAAAGAAAATGTAGTCATTATTTATGAACAATTAAAAAAAATATTTTCACCGATAATACTAATAAGGGCACTTACTTGAGTTTTTTGGTTTTAGGTTAAAACCCTATTGATACCTATATCTGGAGATCTTCCAGCCAATATTTGTTCGGTTTGTTTTAAATTGAAGAAAATTTGTCACTATAATCAAAGAATTATGAAATTTAATTTTTGTTATATCGGTAAATTTAAAAGGGCACTATTTGGGTTTTTGGTTTTAGGTTATTTCTAGAGATCAACCGGACCGATTTTCTTGCGGTTTGTTTTAAATGAAAAGAACTAGAGCACTTTTTGTCATTTTGATACGTTTTTACTGGAGATTCATTTTGCCAACCAGTCAGACACAGCCGACCACAGGAAGCCTTTTTTACTTAGTATATATCAAAAATTAATACATTATTAAGGTACACAAAACACCGACAAATAATTCGATAAACTATTTATTGTTCAGGCCAGTGTTAAGAACTACTATAAAATAGTTATCATTTTCAACTCAAATTAACAAGATTTATACATATGTCGGACTATTAAAAATAATAACTTTATGAATTAAAATTAGCTTTCTCTTAAATAAACCAATAACTGACAGTTAATTACACAAAGTAAAATATACTTTTTATATTTCTCAAAAAATTTACATTTTTGTATGATTGAAAAAGTGGCAACATGTCCAAATTATACCTAATTTTAAAAAGTTATATGATTAGCAATGTTAGGTAGAATGTTGAGACATAGCAGTAAAACCATTTTGGTAATAAATAAAAACCAAAAACCTAAATTTGTTTACTTTTAGGACCAAACAGGATAAAACATGTTTTTTTTTCTAAATGTTTAATTTTAAACTACCCATAAAATGAGGATCAAACACCCTAAATACGTTTACATTTTAAATTTCTTAAGTAACTGTCCCCTCATCCACAACCCCCGAAATCCTCCTTTTTGGGGCACTGGGATTTGAAAAATACTTTACTTTATTTCTTGAAATAATGGTTTGGGGGTCTTCGACTGAAACTTGTTTTTAAATGGCACGTTAAATACTAAGGTACTGCTTCATGGTGATCTTTGTAAATAATTCCACTTTTCAATATAAATTCAGTAAATGTAAGTATGTCAACAATCCTAAATTTATCTTTTACAATTGAAGTTAATTAAAGTTTCGAATAATGAAAACTAAGCACGGTCTTCGTGAATATAAAGTCAGCATACGGAATAATACTTGCGCCGGCACCGTTGTCTGAAAGTATTTATTGATTTTATTCAAATTGTAGTATGCTTGATTACATAACAAAACATCTATTATTGATTTTAGATGAACATAATTTCGCAAAATGAACATAATGGAAGAATTGGAAATCTATAAGCATCAAAAGTTTGATCCATCAAACATTTTAAATGACAAACTAAATTTCACATCCAACTGTATGTACGATTTAATATTTGAACTTCAGAATAAGGCCAAAGGTACAAATTAGATAAGGAATACGTGAGGTAGCAGTCTCCCAGCAAAACACAGCAAGTGAACATGTGGCCTAAGTATTGGGAACAAAAACAATTTTAAACAGTTGACAAGTGCCGTCTCTGTACAATTATTTGTGCCAGGTTGAATTATGTGTATGTGTTTGTGATGTATTTGTGAACAATGGATTAGTGTTAGTGTTATTGGCTGGCCTGATAATGCTTCCTGTGGCAACGAAACGTGTAGCCATACTCCAGAAACAAGAACTACTATTGACTTGAATTATTCAGGTTTGTTGATTATTTTTGAAGTCGGTTAAAGTTTTTTCAAGTCCTTTTATTCTGACAACATTCCGTTTACTTTTTCTTATCTAAGCACAATACATGGATACCTTACTAGTAATACGAAAGTTACATAATAGTCTTCGTAAAAATACCAACATTCAGTGCATCTGCTTTAATCTTCAAAACAAAGATTCCCTCATCTCGGACTTGGATTTGGTTAATTTCCTAATTAAAGTGACGCAAAACAAAGCTTCGGGGAAAGGACTTTGAGCAGTTTATCACAGTTAGTCTAATCCCCGGCTCCAGTTGTTTGTACTTTGTCGGATTGACACAACCCGTGGACTAATGTGATTTATTTTTTCGCCGAAAAAGAGAATGTTTTAACGTAAAGCGCTTATTTGAAAATTACAATACAAATACAGCTTCCCTTTTCGAAAAAAAACCTTTTTAGTAATTAAATTTGAACAGTAAAACAATTCAAATAATTGCAGCAAGCGTACAAAAGTAAATGTGATTATTTAAAATGTCTAATATATAAAATACCCTTGAATATACAATTTCAATTTTATGTTTTTACTTTTAGGTTCCCAGCTTGATTGTCCGCTTGCCTGCCTTCTGAAAATGTACTTACTTATAAATCAAGCTAATCCACAGCCGCATATACTCGAATAATGTGAACTCAACAAATATTTTACTTTTAATTTTGGGTTGCCAAAGTGCGGTACCTCAAAAAAAAAAGTACGAGTAGTAAATACATATTTTATTACACTTTGGCGTTTCGTTATTACTGTTGATAGACCTGGCAAGAGTGTCAGTTCCTTTTGTTTGTATTGTTGATACATTTGGCAACACAGCCAGTTAGCTTTTAGTGTTGCAACGGACTAATGACAAACGTTCAAGGTATTTACATAAAAAGTCCAAGGCAACTCGATAAAATGTATATATTTTGTTGTGAATATTGTTGTCGGATTTAATTAATATTTGTCATTTTCTATGCACTATTTTATTACATTTTAATTTGTCGAAGCAGGCCTTAAGGGTCTGCTGTAGTGGTGGCCATCTTGTATGTTTATCCCGTAAGAGCAATGTTAAATTTCAAACCAATTATTTCGTTTATTTTTTATCATACAATTTTTGCAATGTCTCATTTTAAGCACAATCACAATACGCTTAAATTTTAGATTTTTTTAAATGCTTTTCTTTTGATATGTAGGCCCTAATTGACATTTTGTAAGGACCAAGTTTGAATTTTTTTCCTAACACAATAAAAAAATAATAATAAAAGGTAATTTGCAAGCCTGATCCGAAATTGTATATAGAATATTTAGTTTTTTTTTCAGCACTTAATTACAAAAGAAGGATTTATAAAATGGTTTGAAATGAGGCAATGTCAAAGCATTCAGCTGCAAGAAATGGCACTGTTTAGATACGGTTAAAGAGAGAAGCGCTTGCGTTTCCGGTTGCTTTCTCGTTTACTGGAGCAGACCCTTAA
This sequence comes from Philaenus spumarius, assembly GCA_018207615.1. Classification (NCBI taxonomy): domain Eukaryota; kingdom Metazoa; phylum Arthropoda; class Insecta; order Hemiptera; family Aphrophoridae; genus Philaenus; species Philaenus spumarius. The sequence goes on along the minus strand of JAGFPH010013802.1, from coordinate 8,875 downwards.
CACGTTCACAGCTAAAGACGCACATGCGAGCTTGACACTGAACACTATGAGAAGCGGCCGACGTACAGTGCATTGCACGCCAACCCTCGTATTGGAAGTATTTTCAATACACAGATCATTGCGTGCTTTGCGAGCCACTTTTAAGCATACTATGTGCTATGGACGTACATGTGCGTCCGCTTTAAAATATGAGTGATTATTACGTAGAAAAGTTAAAAAATAAAGTATTTTCAACTCATTTATGCTATAAATATAAAAACTAGAAGATCAGCTCCCAACATAGGAAATACAGAAATTGCGCAGCAGCGAATGTGTTAACTATTGGATAAATAGTATTGATCCTTTTCATTTTCATTGTTTATTAAAATACTAATGTATTCTAAATCATGGTAGTAAAATGTATGTAAAACGAACCTCAGGTAGCAAGTTTAGTTCAACCCCGTGGGAGTATAAATACTGCAGTGATATTACAAAAATGAAAATTTGTGAAGAAGAATGACATTCTATTAGACAACTCCGCGGGCAACACACTTTCAGCAACAAATTATAATTATTATTTACATGAGCTCAGTACACACAAATGTAAAATTATAATGGCCTCGTCAGTTTTACTGGACTGTTGAAATGTAACTCATAATGGTGTAATATAACATAAAACTAAATTATTGTTTCTAGAACTCTTAAAAACTTTTTAACAATACAACTTTATGACGGAATACAATTTTATTGCTGGAAAATCTCGTTCACACAGGTTTCTAATAATTTAAATTGTTTTGACATTTTCGGCTTTCTGACCATTTGTTTCATTAAAGAGAGATAATTTATTTACTAAAGTGAATAATAATAACTATAGTAAGCCCTCGGGAAAAATAACAGGTAGAATAATTAGATACAGATCAAAAATTAATCATTTAAAAACAATACTATTTAAAAATAACAAACTTTATGTAGGCCTACCTTATTGTGCTGAGGGGATTTTTAACTCCGTAATGTGTACAATTAAGGATTATTTAGATATAAATTTATAAAACTGTAGGCCTAGCCTATTTGTTAATTTTTTATTTTTTATTTATGTACATTATTGTATATCAAAATTATGATACAAATTATATCTTCTAATTGCTTTTCATTCCAAATTGATACATAAAATGATTTAGAAGTTATTAATATTATATTGAAGAAATTAATAATGGAATATGTTTATGTTGTTCGAATATGCACGAATTTTTCCAAAGTTAAACGAAGGGGTATCTATTATTTAAAGTAGTATAAATAAATATATTGATGATAAAAGGTAGTATTTATATTCATTTTATAACCTCAAATCAGATATCCTACATTAGTTCTATTACTCATATTTAAAAAATCAACTTCACAAGACATTATAATATTGATTGAAATTGTAAACATAACCCCAATATATAACCTACGCAAGGTTTTGTTTAATTATTTCAGATGATGGTTGAAATCAGCTGTTATATTATATCGTTACTCACGTACGTACGCTCGCTTTTATTGGAGTTGATAGTGGGATAATGTATTCACAACCAATCCTAGAGCAGATAAAACAGCTTTCAAACATCAATAGCTAAGCAACATAATTCTAGAGGTGTTGCTTATACTAAACCAAGTCACGTTTTTTGAAAGCATTTACATTTATTACAATAACAACCAACTTGGTAAATTTAGAATCAAGTAATTATTGTTCACTGTTTCTGACCACTTGCAAAAGAGATAAAGTATTTTCTAAAACACTTAATATTTGAACTAATGTTAAAGTAATCTCACCTGTGTTATAAATACAACAATATTTACTTCCTACTACAGTATTTCTGCAAGTACAACGATTCAAAGCTAGGTATGGGCCACATAATATCGCAATAAGATTCCCAGGAAAGCAGATATACAGAAATACTTATTTTATTATTGCAGAATGACGTTAAATTTTTAGATTTGCTTTCTTGAGAACTGCTGGAAGTACAGCAACCATCCAGATTTGGAAATATTTACCTACCGCCGCCATTTTGAATAGATCTTACACCAATAGCATATTGCATGACATATTTAAACGTCCCCCACAAAACTTAAGGGAAAATCATTGTAATTCTAATATTGGTTTATTGGAATAACAACGGCTTGACCTACAAGGCACGTGCAGTAATATGTAATAAGGAAAGTTTAATTTTGTTTGTTAAAAAATTAATTAAATTCGTTTTGGTATTAATTCTCCCTCCACTTAATAGTTGTGTTAAAGATTAGTCCTGCAGTATTATTGCATTTATATTTTATATTATTTTAATATTTATTTCAAATATTACATTCAGATTAGTATTCGTTGCAAGTAACGGACAGAGATTTTATAAGCAAAGCATTTTTAATTAATTTGACCACGCTGCTGAACTCACGATGAAGCTATTATTCTTCATCCGATTGTTTCGACAGGTACATCATCCGATAGGGAATCGGAAGGGCTACAAATAAGATATTTAAAAATATTTTGGTAAAATGTACAGTTTTTTAGTAATTTAAGTTTACAATTTTTAAACAGCCGCCATTTTGAAACGCATGATTGGATTTTATTTTTTATTTTTCATGAGATATATCATTGCTAGGTTCAACGTCTGCTAGGTAATCAGTCAAACCGTTCTCTAGATATGAATTATTTTGTACAAAAACAAAATGGCAGATATCTGGAAAACGAAGCGTTTTCGTGCCTATGTTTATATGAACGTTTTTTCTTACTTTTTGTAGGAGAAATCATATCCCAAAATCCTGTGATGATTTTTTTTACACCCTGTATATAATAATGTTTAAAATGACACCCGAAGACGTGTTCTAGAGACCATCATGGGGTGCTGATTGACTACTCCCGACCTTAGGTCTCACCATAAGGGTCACTGTAATAGTTCCATCTTTCCTGTGGAAATTCGCTAGTAAATAAGTTGTAGTTACCGAAATTTGCTGTTTGTGAACTGAAGAGAAACAAAAGAGAATAAATAATTGCTCTCCAAGACATGGAGTGTCTAGATCATGTATAGGCTATCCCATCTGTACATGAAGTCCTGATTGAGTAATTGAATTATTGATAATCAGACCACACTATGATAGCTGGAAACTAGGGTACCTTCATACCAATACGTGGAAGTGCACTAAGAAGGAAATTTAATAAATATAGATTTTTATGATTGAAAATTAACATAATACTGAACAAACACACGTTACATTCATTACAAAAATTAACAAAAATTATAATCAGTTTATTTTTTCCCAACTAACAGCTTCCTTAGGTTACGCTAACAAAATAAAAAACTAATACAGATTAGATGAAAAAAATCAAGGAAAAATGCAAAACGTATTGTAATGCCAACATCTGTTGTTTACATATTATTAATAAAATAGCTGGTTTCGATTAAAAGCTTATCAAAATTTTAGATTAGGCATACACTAAACTAAAACACGTTTCTTGAAGGTGTTTACATTTATTATAATAACAACCGACTTGGCAAGTTTAGAATCAGGTAATTATTCTTCGCAAAGAGTTTTGTTTTTAGGTTTGGTAATAGAAAACAAAAATGCTTATTATATATCACAATTCAAACAACTATCACTATTATGCTAACTATATTTGTTACTAGTGCCACACCAGTTTTTAATTAGTGCTTTACCGTGTCACATTTTGGCCATATTTTATAAGTTGCAAATTGTCTCCTTCTACATACAAATTTAAAAATATCTGTCCTAAACAATCATCATTCCAATAAAAATACAATATTACACAATAATGTGTTTGAATTGAGTCGCCACGGAGATTGGTGAGTGAAGCCCTCTAGTATTGATATATTATGCTCATAAAGTGTGTATCGATCTTTGATTTTTGCCATCGATACATTTAAATATCGATATATTTTGGTATAGCCTCATTACAAGTGTCGCTTTTGCGACTGGAAAAAAAAATATAATTTCAACTAGAACTACTTTTTTCCGAGAAAAAATGTTTTTTAAAGGCGTTATATAACAAAGTAACTTTCTAAGTTTATTTACCTCGAAAATTAGCGATTTAATAACTTCTTTAGAAAGACTTTCTTCAACGTTGATGTCTGAAAAGTTTTAATTAAATAAAGTACTACGTAGCGTACTCGACGAATATGTTGTCTTCTTAGTACGTATACAGGCTGCAAATGGAAAGAATAGCTACTGTGCTTTCAATAAACATCGGTTACTCACTAGAGTAGAGTAGAATAAATGTACGAAAAAATTATTACTAGTTCGGGGTAATCGTGTTTATTCAATTTTAACCATCGTTTTAAATTTTGTTACTGTTTTATCTTTTGTTAATGCAAACAATAGGTGTCAGTAGTACAGTTAGCTGATGTTTTCAGAATTATTTATAACGTTTATTTAAAGTAAAACAATCTATTCCTCTGCTGGTCCGGACTTAAAACTAAACTAAACTAAGGTAAAGGCAAGCGAGTCTACATGATGTGATCTGGCGTCTTCTCCAGACCATGGTTACTAACAGACTGATTTAGGCTTGAACATTTAGCTTCAAGCTAGCTCCCCCTCGTTATCTATAAACTGTGATGTCAACTATTGTAAGAATGCAAGTTATTATTTAGCATAACCACCTTCAACATAGATCCTGTGGTCATTGACATATAACTTGGTGGGTACCCGTCACAGGTGTCGTCTTCAGTGAGGAAGTGGACATGTGAACACTCATAATCTGGGATTCAGCAAATCCCCACGAGATGCTACAGACTGCCCCAAGATAAATGTTTTCGTAATATATCCTGACGGAAAGTTTATGGGTCGTTCTTTATTACCGAAGCAACTGTAACTGTGTGTTTCTTACATTGATGCACTACAACTGTGGGAAGACGCTCAAACATAGAACTTTATTTAGCAGCAAGATGGTTCACCGCCTAACTGGTATAAATCAGTAGGTGATTGGTTAAACGACGATGTAGCAGACCACTTCATTGACCGCATGTCCTCCACCTTCATCCACTCTGACGTCATGCGTTACCTTTGGTGGTTCATAATGGTTCATTGCCTCCGCTACCAGCTGACTTACCCGACTTAAGAGAGAGCATTGAAGCAGTTGTTGCAACAATATTACTCCAGACACACTGAACAAGGTATGGGATGGACTCTGGTATCGACTAGATGTTTGCCGCGTGACGAATGATGTTCACATTGAACACTCGTAGGAAAAACTGTTTCAGTTGCTCTTTCATCTGATGTAGTATTTATAATTATTTTAAAGTAAATGTAATATATCCTACAGAGTATTAAAACCCTTAAATTCATTTTAAAACACCCGATATAGTAAAATAGTTTCTGTTTGTGACGTCATCAACTGAGAACGACTGAACGTATTGGAGTTTGAGTCATTCGATGGAGCATTTCTTCGGTAAGGTTCAGGAGAAATCAACATTCGAACAAGTTTATTCCTTCAAAAGTTTCGGCGTCATTAGTGACCAAAAACGACTATTTCTCCTTCATTTAGGCACGTTTCTGCTTATAACTTTAGACTGGTAGAGTGTTTAGTCAATTTGAGATACTCATTGGTTTCAGCTCGCCGAGTTCTATCGAATGGCCAAGTAGCCGAGTCAGTAGGTTGCCTATATAAATGTGTTTTCTTCTTAAACTTTTCATGTATCGACTTTTTGAACAGCTGTAGATTTTCAACTGTATTTTTTAGGCCACTCTTACGATTGGAAATTTAGTTCTCTACAACTTTCTTAATTGACGTTTTTTCTCCGATACGATCCGAGGATCATAAATGAAAAAAACTTTTGATAGTGTTAGTTTATAGTTTTCCTTTAAAGTATTTTCAAAACCCGTTATTGCGCGTGGACAAGTACCGGGTACATCTGGTTGTCTATAAATTAAAATTAATAAATATACAATAATAAAAATGAATGGCCTTTGTATGCGCATCACTTGAGAACGGCTGGACCAATTTGGCTATTTTTTGTTTTAAAATGTTCGTGATAGTCCGAACTAGGTTTTTATATAAAGACAAATTTTAAAAGTTTCCCGAAAAAGTTTTAAATTTGGAAAACTAAACAGCCTCTTTTGTATGGACTCAAGATCAGCTGTTCTAATACAATGCTTAATAACACATGTTTGTTTACATTCATTTCCATAGCAACTTTACTTAGCATTTATAATCAGTTTATTATTATTCAAAACCAACAGCGTTTTTAGGTTAGATTGACCAACTTAAAGCAAACAAAAACAAAAATCAACTGAAAAAGCTTACTATATTTTAATTGAATTCAAACATTGGTTGTTACATAATATATTTATCTATATATATATATATATATATATATATACATATATAAAACAACTGATTTTAATAAAAAACTGAATATAATTTTAAGTTAGGCATACAATGAACCAAAACACGTTTATTTGCAACCAATTTGGCTACTTTAGAATCAGGTTTTTTAAAAATTCTTCAAAACTATCCGTTTTTTTAGATTAGATAAAAGAAAACAAAAGGTTTACTGTATTATCTATAAAGGTTTACAAACTCTAAATCTAAATTTGTGTAGTATATTCTTAAGTGGCATAAAAACCATTTTGGAATTGTATTACTTAACTCAATCTAATGAAATGAAATAACTTTACTACCCTTTAAATTAAATCAAGCAATAGACAATAACACGTAATAAATCACACTATTACACTATCGCCTGTTACACATTTTAAACTGTGCATAACTCAAATCTACCCACACGAACTTAACCAATTTATTAGGTTACGTTTCCAGAAATATTGAAAGTGAAAATATTTACTCAAAATCTAACTAAATGCATTTCGTCAAAACTTGCGGAAATCCTGAACACAATTACCTCCAGCGCATGATGGGAGAAGAGGGACCAGATGCGAAGGAGAAAATTCAATTTTGAGAAACTACATTTCTCCATATGTTTGCTGGATTTACAAAACTCATTTGATTGGATCCCATCGCAGCTCCGACGACAGAACGTATCGTATGTAGTTTAAAACATTTTTCCTATTTACTTTTATACTGTCTTTTCTTACAAATCCTGTACAAGGGGGTTGTGGGTTAGGGGTTTGCATTTCATGGTAATTAATTTCAGTAACGATCGATTAAGCTTTCCATGCGTTACATTACAACGACCTTCGCTAATTTCTTCAGCGTTAAAGTCAAAGTAAAACAGGATTCGTTAAACGCATTGAGTTGAAGTCATTAAATCCAACTGAACGCGGCAATTTTACAACTTGTTAACAACCATGTGTATTTAACATTTTGTTATGTATACTAATATTATAAAGAGGTAAACTTTGTCCGCAAAAAAGTAAGACTTTTTATAAAATTCACAAAAAAACACAATTTCCATACATGTTTGTTTTAATTTTACAATTAGGTAACTACATACAGATTTAGATAATTACTCAAACGTTCGCTCCTTGAACCACTCGCTGTTGAACAAACAGACTGGAAAAATATGTTAGAACTACTACTTATAAGCGTATTTATTTAAATAAAAAACTCGGTTCGGGGCCTTTAAAGAGCTATTAGTTAGTTGAGTTTAAATAATAATATCTGATGTGTTGAACGGTGTATAGGTAATGTATTGATCAAAGTGATGTTGTTTTTAAAGGTACACTAGAGTTTTGAGGTTATTTCAATGCGTAAAATATTCAAACGTCTTTGCTGCGTTTGAACGGATTATCCTGCGACATCGTAGCAAAGTTTTCAATCCAAGGTAAACCTTTGAAAGTCTCCGAGCCGAACTCCTTGCCGACATAAAAACAAAAGTGTAATTTACAAAGTCGTAAATTATATGAGGCGGGAAATGAAAACCAACATTAGATTATACGACTTTGTTTGTTCTTAGGAATATAGTTTTAAGATAAAAGATACTAGAGTTGAAAAACAACATTTATACACTTTTATATTCAGTTTTAAGTATCTTACTTTCATGTTTTATTTCGTTAAAATGAAATTAAAATTTAATAAACATAACCCATGTAATCATCTCCGGATTGGGGAGAAATGTATCGGGAATATATTCTTTAACAATAATATTTTATGTTCGAAGTATTAATTATATACTGTCTAATTTGTTTTGTTTAGAAAGGAACGTTTTCTGCTGTTTTAACAGAAGAGAGGATTCCTTTAATGCTTTGTCCTTCTACACATTCGTCTTCCACAATCTTATTTACTAGTTTCTTCTTATTAAAGGTATGGGATTGATCATAACTTCAAAAATAATAAAATCATACTGTTTATGATGTACATCAAGTTATATAATATACTAAAAGTTAAAAACAACCACTATAACGTATACAAATCACAAATATTATTGCATAGAATCAAATTACCCATTTAAACGAATGTCTACTCTGGTCACCATATAATATAATCAAACTCAAAATGAACGCAACATAAATTTTCAATTGTCCAAAGTTGGTAACAATAATTTTTTTTAAATAAAAAATGTAAAAATAAAAGAAACGTCAAAATACCAAAACGTTAGTTGAGAAACTGCTGAAAATATATAAATAAAATTAGATTACATAATGGAATTGCAATAAAAACACTTAATCTCTAATTGCTGCATATGTTCAGCTGATTTTGGTTTTACTACACAATCGCTTTAAAAATGGATTTTGCCCTTAGGGCGATTGCCATACCATCATCCTGTCGATATATGTCGTTATTTAACCCCAAACAGTTAGATTGTATGGATAATTTAAGGAGATCCATTAAAATACGTCTGAAATGTTCGTCTTCGACAATGGCAGAGGTATGTGTCGAAACTAGTAAGACCCGGCAGCAGTAAAGGGGAAATTAACAGGACCATTTGAAGGTTGGTAAATAAATTTTAAA
>JAGFPH010013801.1:0-10202 GCA_018207615.1 Philaenus spumarius | reverse complement strand
ATATATATATATATATATATATATATATATACCCGGTTTCGCTTCTTAAGTTGATCGCAGAAAATTTACACATGCAAGTGGCTCTCTGTTAGAAAATATCATATCTCAAGTGGATCTGTATACATTTCTAAAATATACGCATCGTAGTGGCTCACTCGTGTAAATTTCATTAACTCTTGTTGATCTATATTCGTTTGTAAAATATACGCATCGTAGTGGCTCCCTCGTGTAAATTTCATTAACTCATGTTGATCTGTATTCGTTTGTAAAATATGCGCATCGTTGTGGCTCTCTGGTGTAAATTTCATTAACTCTTGTTGATCGAAATACGTTTGTAAAATATGCGCATAATATTGGGTCTTTTCTCGAACAGTATAATTTCTATGGGACTGTCTGTGCTGTTATGATTGTTAAGCTAAGATGCTTTGAAAGAAATTAATGTTTCTAATAATTTATAATTTATAAGGATAGACTATTTATACTCATCTAATTCAAAGGTAAGTTTATCTTTTTGATATTCAATAGGAAAATAATTGAAGTAAAAATGTATTGTTTAATTTATTTTAACGTTTAAAACAATTACGACATTGTTAAGGTATTCTTTTGCTGTTGGATATTTTAAGAAAATTTCTAAAATGGTTTATAACTAGTTTAGGCAGAACTCACACTATTCCAAATAGAAGAAATTATTTGAGTAAGACATAAAAGCTTTTTATGGCAACGTGCTTTCGATGATGCACACCTGTCAAAGATTACCAAATAAACGTTTTGTTTGTTCTAGTCTTTTGTAAATTGTTTGCCGGCTATTTATTTGCTTCAAACAATATGATTTATACAGATTCTTATAATCTGGTTCATTTTGTAGGCAATTACAAGAATAGTAGTATCATTTCTTGAACAAAGGTCCCTTTTTTTAAAATATCATACTCAGATATTCCTGTTTCAAACATTTTGATTGAATTGTAACCCTTATTCAAGAGTATTTTAGTAGGTCGTTTAGACAGCGATGACACCATAATGTAAGTTTGTGTTGTCGCTTAATGGTAAATACAAATTTACATAATTATTTAAGTTGCGTCTAATAGAACTTAAAGAACTAAAGAGGAAAAGACAGAAATTCTGATACCCTACGCACTATTAATTCAAAGTTGCCTATGTTTTCCAAATTATTTTTACATCAACATATTAAAAGACTACTTAACAATAAATTTGTTTGTGCTTACATTAATATTTAAAAATTACTTTACATTGAAAAAAGCAAGGTTTGAATTTTTTTAAATAGGCATAACCTAGATTGACGGGCTACATTTATTGTTAATGTACTTGCAATGTATATTGTAAATATTGAGCTTGACTTGTGAGAAGATATACTTGATAGAGTAAACTTTGAACACAAAATCTCACAACTAATACAATAGTCAAAATACAATTAACTCATAATTTGACTATTGTAGCTCGTGTATCACTGAAGATGGCGACTGTGTCGTTGAAACGCGTTTGAGTTAACTATTAGTTGTGAGATTTTGTGTTCAAAGTGTATTCTATCAATGTATATTGTGTTTTTATATTTGGAATAACAGATTAGTGAATAATATAGGGTGAGTTTAAATTATTAAAATGCTTTCTGCCTGTTATATGAGTCCTAATCTGGCGATAGAAATCAATTGAGTTAAACTGCCTTTTGCAGAGAAAGAAGCGACATCTCAACAATTTCATAGTCATTTAAAGCATTATAATCATCCATCTTGTTTTTAGTAATATGTATATGTTTGTTATCAAACGTTAACAATTCAAATGTAACAAAAAAAGAACACATTTTAATAATAATGCTGGTACCGTACTGATACTATGTAATAATGAAATACAAATATTTTGTACATAAAAAATTTCAAATAAATATATTACAGAGAAACTACACTCGTAAAACAAAGATCTTTGTTTTACCACTTTACCAAGGATTGTTTACCACTTTTAACTTGATAACTAAAAATAGCTGCATAATTATTTAGCATTAATAGTAAGAATTGAGGTAATTTTATTTTATTGTTCAGTCATTGTAATGAATGGCAAAAGTATTTACAAATAAAAACTTAAAGGCTTTAATTAAATATTTAAAAAATTTACATTTGTAATAAACTGATAAGTAATGAATCTATTACAATAAAACTACAATTAGAGTTTAATTCATATCACAACTTTTATACAGAAGAAAAATAGGTTTGGCACTTAATATTTTAATTATAATCATAAATTATGTTCAATATCTGGATTTTTACTTATCACCAGTATAACAATGATTATATTCCGAGAAGTATTGAACCAATAAAATAAAATGTCTGATCCAGTTAGCTTTTAATACATGTTGTAAAATTTCTCACGGTAGAAAAATAGGTTGTCACTGAAAAGTTTTAATAAAACCGTCAATATGTCGGAAATTTAGCATTTTCTGTTGTGACACTCGGAGATAAATGTTGTTTAACTTAAAAGTATTGAAACAATTTCTATTATACTGAGATGCTGTAAATTCATGTAGACAAAAAAGGCATGAAATTAGGATAACTGGTGAAAAACATTCTGCTTTTTATAAATATTTGTTTAATAGAACATGAAATTAAAAAATTATGAAATAATTTACAGATAAAATATCATATTTTACTATATAATAGTTAAAACCTCATCTTTCCAAGTTAAATCGTTTTTTAATTACTTGCGATTAAACTGTTTCCATTTGATTTGCAGTGGGTCGTCGCAAGGATTGGCGGGGCGAAGCGAGCAGGGGGCAAACCCCTCTAGTTTTGAATAGAAGTTGTAATTTATCTGATATTTCTGGCGTTCAGATAAATATAACACAACAAACAGTTATAGTAATTGTGTATTTCCTTACTTATAGATCCAGAATTATTATTATTAGCAATCAAATTAGTTTACGACCTACTAGAAAGTTGACCGTGTGAACCGTTTGGGTTGTCCTGCTCTGCTTTAGGGTAAAAGGGTGTGCTTTACCTGAACAAATTACAATAGCTTAGACGCTTCGACGTTCAACTCAGAAATATGTCTACAGGAGAAAGTTATTTATTACACGGGTTTTATATTGTAAACGAGTTTTGCAGTTGAAGAACTTTATGGTTGAGACCACTTCCATATTAGTCCAGGATCTGAAGGGGGTTGAGTATGCATGGAAAGCCAGACGAAATTTTATTTCTGATTATTGTTATAGGCACTATAGTGATCATGAAAAGCCATGTTGTTGCCCCCCAGCGTGGTCGACATCACTGGGGGTAGGGGGGAATATGGTGGGGGCGCCGTTTATTAAAACGCTTATAACTTGAGAACCGTTCAAGATAAAACATTGAAAAAAGCGACAATATACTCCATAAAATATGAGCTTTAAAAAAGATTATTACTTTTATAGTCGTATAGTTTATGAGTAAAGAGCATTTTTATTGGTAAATGAACAAAAATGGTGATTCTAATAAGCAAAACCAATAGTTTTGTATTAAGAAAATCACTAAACAGGTCAAATATAGACATTTAAGTTATTAAAAGTGCTTCAATAAATTTAAGAAGGCATGTTGAACAGTTAATGCTACTGTAGAGGTGTTTTATACGTAGCACTAATATAAATACAAGTGCTCCTCGCGCGCCACGGGCGACGAAAACTGCACATTTTATACCTTGTTCTAGTTTTTCTAATGGTTAGTATGAAGGACTGGTTTGACCAAAAAAAAATCATTTAACCTTTTTTAAAGAACCGTAAATTTACCACAATTTAAAATGAAAATCATCTTTCTGAGAATAATACTTTTCGAGTTGCAGCCATTCAAATTTCAAGCAAATTTTCAAAATTTTCAAAAATTGTTAGTTTTTAGATATCATTTATGTTTTTTCACCGTGAAACAAGGTAATACATTGGTAATTTAAAGAATTGTGTTTTGGTTTAATAAATAATACCACCGCACCGCCGCGCCGCCTAGTTACATACGATCCTTTCTCTATAAAACTATTGTTTTCTTAGCCAAAACAAATAAAACGATAATGTAATAGGTATCATTAAGGGTTATGAAATTTTTACTGACAAAATCATTCTTCCCGTACCCACAAAAACGATATCTCAGAAGGTTCAAAATGTTGGCTGAAAGTTATGACCCATTCGCGCTACGAAAATTTCTTTATCAAAATCTGATTTCTCGTATCTAAATACATATCAAACAATACCCCAAGCAATAATTTCAAAATATTTCCATAAAATAGTGCTTCAAAAGCGCTACGAATCTTTAATTGCTCAAATCTGGTTTATCGTACCCAAAAACATATAAAACGATACCTCACACGGTATTTTCAAAATTTTTACCCAAAAAATCGTGATCCCGAAGCGCTACTACCTTTTCCCCGTCACAACCAGGTTCTTCATAGAAAAGCTGGCATTTCGCTATTGTTACAAGTGGAGGGAAAAATAATCTTCTTTTCCTTATTCTGTGTTGCGATGCTTAATTTCTACATTTTTTAAAGAAGATAATCTAACAATTGATTTATATTTTTGTACTATAAAATTGTATTATTCAAACACTACTTTCTTTCAATAAGTATATAGAAAGTAGTTTATTCATCCAATATAAATAAATTAGTTTTTAAAATTGGAGAACTAAATGATTATTATAAGACAAAGTGTCGTTCCCTTTTAAAAGATAAGAAATTGAAGTTTTTTCTAGAATTCAGAATCTTTCTAGAATTTTGTGAAAATGAACTTACTATTACATTTGTAAGAATGTAGTTCATTGAACTGCAATAATTATGTATAGTTTGCACAGTTGCCTTCTAGTTTGACAAGTTAAGTTACAGAGATGTTATTTTTAATTTGATCAATATTAATACATTTTTATGTGTAATAATATTTACATCAGCCTGTTTTATAGGCCTACATTTTATTTCAGAAAAGTTGTATTTTTAATAGTAAATGGCATTTTTTAGACACATGATACACAATTGTAAGAATTTTATGTGAGGGTATGATTCCTAACTACAACATTTAACAAGAAAACTCAGCTTTGTAAAACAATTAAAAGATGAATGGATACAGAACTCAAACATCTGTGTTTAGAAAAAATGCCTTTATTTATCTTTTGGCAAACTATTTTTCAAGTTTAATTAAATTAGATGAAAGCGAGGTCAACATCTCATTAGCTAGTCATGTAAACATTCAAAAAACACACAACAACACTCTTTTGTTTATTAGAAGTGTAAAATATTGGATTTAAAACTCCAATCTTCATTGCAGATAATCTTTAACAATTTATTAAAACCTACGTAGTCATAAACGTGGTTTTGATAGTAAGCATAACTTTGCTAAATAGTGTACATGAATAGGTAGTTTTATAATTATTGGAGATTAGTATATTTCTCTTAATGGTTAAGAACATTTGCAGATGGTCATGTTACTAATAAAAAATGACAGGTAACCTTTTATGAGCCCAAAGTCCACTAACATTTTCTGACTGATGGAAGTGATATTTTTACTTCTTTGAAATTATCTGATATAGTAATATTATACAGGGTGATTATACAAGATGACTATTATTGGGATCTCGAACTATCAGTTCCTCTAAAAACTTTAAATTGGAAACCTTCCCTGGATCTATACGTACATTAAAATTACGGTGTTACCGTATTTTTAAAATATTTTAAATACAAAAAAACTATATTTTTTAATTTTGTTTTTTGTATAACATATTATTTTATGACCCTTTTGTTTGCTGGTATTTTTATCTAAACAGTTTTGTTTACAGACAAATCAGAGTGCTTCATGTAGTTCATGCTCTTACGAAGTTTTAAAGTTTTTATAATGTCGACATTAAAATAAAATTCTTTATGATTTTTACTTACATTTTTAATTCTTAAATAAAATTAAGAAATTACAATAGCAAACAATAACTACTTTTAACCTATCTACGATAACCAAGCGTTATACGGATACAAAGCCCTTGATATTAAATGTTAACTTGATATATAGGTAGCCTACATCTTTAACTCTCCTTTTCCCTTTCTTATACTTATAAGAACTCGTATAATCGTATCATACAGAGTGTTTTGGAACTCTGTATTCCCGCTTTATTAGAGGAGTCCGATGAACATAATATAACTTGTAAACATATGTCTGAAAGGTTCTTTGTCTGTCTTTTTTTCCAGAACTATTTATAAATCGGATCTTATTTGAGATATTCGCTCCAAAACTTGGTTAAAAGATTGATGTAGGCCTACGTGGGCATTTTGTAATTGTCTACCAAGTTCAAAAGAAAATCACAATGTTTAATTTGATATACAAGAATAAAACATTTAATTGCAAATCGGCCTTTGATAATGTTTTCAAATCTATACAGAGTACATGATTTCACCATTGGCATCTTTTAAACTATAAATCTGACAGCAAACATTAAATTGGGAACCTTCCCTTGATTTTAGCCTCCTTTTTAATTTAAGAAAAAAGTAAACAGCAGAATAAAATTACAAACTTTGTAATTTTGACTTAAATTGAATCCTTTATAAACTAAATCAAAGCCAACATTTTAAATGCATATAAGTTTGTTTGCCAATTAATTAGCCAATGAATTTACTACTTTAACTACAAATTTTGTCTAAGATTTTGTGTGAACAACCTTTATTAGCCAGTAGCGTATGGGAAAGAGAAAAACTTTTTAAGCTGCCATTTTGAAACGGTATAGCGCATAGTATAAATATTTAGTAAGAGATTTATAATTATTATCATATTAAATTCAACGGCTTTCTTACAGTGAATACAAACTATTTTTGGCCTATACAAAAAAAAAACTATTTTAGGGCATTTGAGTAATGTGTGTCTTCCAGCTTGAAATTAACTAGTTTTTAAAAGGAAAGGTGGTTGTGTGATCCCTTTTTTCCACTGGAAATTAACGTGAAATTCAATTGTGAAGGGATTTTGTTTACCTTCTTCCGTTTTTGGAATTTCTATTTAATTCCAAAATTACTATAAAAATTAGTTCAAGACTATAAGTAAGTCATGCATTAAAAACGATGCATGAAATCTCAACGACATTATGGTAATAAAAGTCTACAAAAATATAGTGATTGCCAATTGGTTTTACCATGACATTAAACCCGCCCCAGACCCTAAATACAATATTTCGAAAGTGAACAAAAGGCTAAATTAATATAAAAGTAGGAAAGTGGTCTAGCGTGTGGTCTTTGTAGTGCAAAATATGCCTCAATGACAACTCAGAGACCAAAAATGCAATGGGAAACAATAAAAAGTTTGATAATTTAGGCTACTTACTCATAAAATTAAGCGTAGAAAATTAGAGGTTAAAATTGGTGACATAGACGTCTGAGTTGAATTTTCATATTAGGCCTACAGAGGAAATGATTTAAAACTGTCTGTATAGCTTGACTCAAAGGTGGTGTAGAAACAAATTCATGGTTCACTGGTTCAAATTTTTATATTAGGTTTTTATTTAGAATCATGCTGGTTCTGATTAACGTTATCAACTCCTATAAAAGCGAGTGCACGTACGTACAGCTTATAATAAAATAGCTGATTTCACCCATCATGTGCTAAAACAAAAGCTAGCATAGATTATACCTTTGGGGTTATGTTTACAACTTTAATCAATAAAAGTCTTGTGAAGTTGATTTTTTTAAATATGAGTTAAAGAACTAATATCTGCTTTAATACGTTATAGGATTTGATTTGAGGTTATACAATTAATATGAATACAACAATACAACCTTTTATTATAAATATATTTATTTATACAAATTTAAAGAAGAGATACCTATTCGTTTTTTCGGAAACATTCTTACATCTTCGTATAACATATACACATATTCCATTATTAATTTCTTCTTTATAATAATAATAACTTCTAAATCATTTGATCTATCGATATGAAGTTGGAAATCAATTAAAACTTAATATTTTTATCTTTATTTAGATGTATAATATAATCTATATAAGTAAAAAAATTTAGCAAATAGGTCTACAGTTTTATAATACTTATAACTGTACACAATTACAGAGTTAAAAATCCCCGTCAGCATAGGTAGGACTAGATTAACTCTGTTGTTTTTAAATAGTGTTTTTTTAAATTATGTGTTTCTGATGTGTATATAATTAATCTGCCTGTGATTTTTCACGGGGGTTTACTAGTATTATTTATAAACCTGGTAAAGTGTTTTAGATATTTACTAGGTCACATATACAGTACCATACTCCCTTGGAGTTGTCGTGCGAAGCCCTCTATCTATAGCCATAATCGCTAATCATAAGTTTTGACATTTTTATATATTTATTTAGTTTCAACCGCTGATTATCTTCACTAGCTTCAATAATTAATTACAGTTTTAAGTTAGGCCTAGTCTTGATCTATGTGTACGGTTTTGAAGCTACTTAAACTAGAGTTATGAAAACAAATTAACCGAACCAAAGTTATTGTAAATTAATAAAGTTTAACTTAATTTGACCAGGAACCAGGGAAATAAGTGAAACGTTTGTTTTATTGGTATTTGGGGTTAAAATAATTTTTTGTTCTTTATACATCATATTTAAATATGAGTTTTTGAAATTTATAATTCTATAAAATAACAAATGCACAAAAGTAGTAAACAAATTTAAAAGAGTTTACCCAATACATTTAAGGTTTCTTACATTTCGAGTTTATTCTTTCAAACAAAAATGCCTAAAACATCGCAAAGTCAATATTTGCATCTTTCCTTTTTCTTGATAAGCCTTTTAATAATGCTTTATGTTACCTATATGGATTAGGAAAGCTCATGCATTTTAAACGGGTGGTTGGATTCCAATTACGGGTTTTACAAACATAATATAAAAACGGTTTTAAAAATATAAAATATGTGATACCCAAAGGAGTGGAAACGAAAATGAGTGTGTTAGACATACGTATAATATGAAATAACCGTAAGCCTACTTTACACTTAATTTCTAGCGAAAGATAATAGCTAATTTGTTTAACACTACAAAAATTACCGAAAAACTAAAGCAAAACAAGTCATTGAATGGATATTTGACATTATGATTTGTAAGTAGCAAATCCATCGAAGTTAACTGTACCACACATTGGTTTATAAAAAAATATTGATTAAGAGGATATGTTTGATAACGTTTTATCTTCAACAAACGAAATTCAATCATATTTAGACAGTAGAATGCAAAGGGGTTGGTGTAAACAGCAACGTTAGAAAACTGTGTATCACTAAAAATGTAGGCCATTAAAAACTGTCTTCATTAAAAATTAAATCTTAAATAACAAAGCATTAGAAAATCCTCTGTTTTAACTCAATGTATGTATAGTGGCGGGATATTTCCGATGGTTTCCAGGTAGAAAGGAATGACCCTGGTTATATCCGACGATTTTATGCCTTTCTTTTTTAATATTTAGCAAAAAATACCCCAGTTTGTTTTGTATTTGGCAACTTTTCAAATCCCGCTGCTAATAATAATGGAAATTCCTACTTTTTAAACTTAGTAAAAGCATGAAATTATGAAGTACGATTAGATATAAGAATGCGTGCAGCACTTGCCCACATACTTGGACGATATTGAAGAGGCATGGCTTTTGATAGCCGGTGTGATGTTCCACAAAATTAAAAACTTGATAAGTTTTTTTATTGTTTTATTGAAAAATGGATTGAAAACATTTGTACATTTCCTGATGAAACTATTTTCAGCAGCGCACAGAATCACTAACGTGGTGGAAGGATGGTAGCAAATTAAACACATAAAGTGTAAACTGCTAACATTATTGAAGTTGTAAAAATCCTTAATCACGACGATACATAGAATAATAATACACAGAAAAGTTTTCAGTTAGGTAGGTTAAGAGTAAAATGAAAAGAAAATACTTAAAGATGGATGAAAATATAAATAGAATTTTGAAAATTTGTTGTAAGGATAAGGACTTAAAAACTCCTTTGTGTGGACTGGCTTACATTTAAAATAAAAATAATACATATAAATATTATTAATAGATACTATTTCTTAGCTTAAAACGTACAAATGTTACTTACAACTGTGTATTAATTATAGAAGAAAAGTTGTACATAATTCTAATAAGGGAAAACAAATTGTGGTAAGACTTAAACCCGTTCTACATATATTACGTTGCCAGTAAAAAACTTAATTTATGCCTACACAATATCAGTCTGAATTTTGTAAA
>JAGFPH010013800.1:9154-20828 GCA_018207615.1 Philaenus spumarius | reverse complement strand
AAACGTGTTGTGGGGACCATGATCGGTGCTCATTTGTACTCCCGACATTGGGTCTTACCATAAGGGTAGCTCAATTGCTCATTTTCCCTATGGAAATTCGCTAATAAGAGGAGAAACTATACCAATCAAAATAAAAAAATTAATACATTTTACAATTTTACGAATAAATTAACAAAATTCCGTATACATATGTTTTTGAGGTCGCTGATGCTGATTATTAGGACAAAACTAATGAATAACGAAAAATAAGGGTAAAAACTTCCCCCACAATTTAAAAAAAAATTAGGTGTGGAAATTGCTATTTTCAATCAACTATACTCAAAAACTATGCCTTTGATAAAAAAAAATGTATAGGACCTTATTTTCCTCCAATTTAATCCTCTATCGGATTATATAGTTTTTTTTTATCGCTAACCCGTAAGAAGGTGTGGGTACCATCCCCAACCAAAAAGCAGGATAAATTACCATATATAGATTCTTACATGGACACCTCAAGTATCATATTAAACATTTTTTTTAATACCTTCTATTTCTTAAAAGTCCCAGTTGAAATGCTAGACTGACTGTACCAAAAATTTAATTGACACGTTTTCGGCAGAAGATGGATTGCCGAAGATTATATCAATCGACCTAACGACCGTTAATATCTAGGCTATACTTTAAACGACTACAATGTACACGAAAACACAGGTGAACCGCTGACGTGAGTTGAGCGAATATCCACAGTTAAGTTTATAAGTTTTATGATTTCAACCAACTGTTTGGAAAATTTGTCTACTCGGAAAGGCGCTGAACAGCTGCCTTTGTGTTTATACTAGTAGAATTTGTTTGCACCTAAGCCTCCAGCTTCGACTCACGCGCTCCTTCGTTCCACTCAGAATTTGCACCTCGACCTTGCGGCCTTGGATTACGGACTGCTTCGCTTCGCTCGCAGTGTACAAACTCGGCCAACTTCGGATCAGAAGATGCCCTTACGCTAGAATTCCCCACGTGGATCTGAACCGGATACTTTTATGGTATTTTACGATTTTGGGGGAACGAAGCGAGCTACAAGGTCGTTAAAAACACAAAATGTGCAGAATAACGTCCTATATTTATTTTTTCTGATACATTTTTTTTAAATGTTCATTCTAGTACGAAAAATGTCAAGCAATAGTTACTTCCAGTTTAATAAACTTCCAGATAATATTAAAAAACAAAGCCGTTTCGAGAATTTTCGTGGATCACTCAGAGGATACCTTTTGAGGCATGCTTTTTACTCAGTGGAGGAGTACCTCAGTTCATGACCTCTGGGTGACTAGGATGCATTTTGTATTCAGGATGACACTCAGAAGTTAATTAATAAGAGATATCATGTAAACATGGATTCACTGTGTCTTCATTTGTTTGTATTATAAATTTGTATCTTGTGTACTTGTTGTATTGTATCTTGTTTTGTATGTGATGGTTTTATATGTATTAAGGTATGACAACTCAAATGTATACCGCAGCATTGCTGCACTATGTATGCCAAATTGATGCAAATAAATAGATAGATAGATAGATACTTCCTGTAAAAAAACGTTCTTCCGGTTGTTGGAGTTTTTGGCTAACGAACTAGTCAGTCCGAGTGACACACAACCAACGTGTGTACCAAATTTGTACAAAATTGGAATTAAAATGCGGCCGCTAGAGTGCGAACACATATATACAGGGTGTTCATAAAGTCCCTTTAACTCCCCTCATTATTTTTGTTACTGAAAACAAGTTTACAAAACTTTGCATAATATATCTTGTGTTGCATAACAGGACACATTTTTCAACATATCTGACACTCTATGATTTTTAGGGGCTTGATCCATGATCGGTGATCATTTACTACTCGCGACTTTAGGTCTCAACATAAGGGTCACTGCAATAGCTCATCTGCCCTTTGGAAATTCGCTAAAAACTGAACGAGATTTGCAAAATTTGATCTTGGTTACCGTCAGGGGGAACTTAGAAAACATATTGACAAAAACCCAAACCCCTCCCGTTACAAAAATTCGTAACGGACTCGTAAGGCTTATGATAGAACAAATTAAAGCCCTTTAAAATAAACGGTATCAGTCAACTGACACAAACTTTCTCCCAACTTACTGTAATCAAAATAATATTGTTTTTAATCATTTTATTGTTTACTACTTTTTAGAACAAAACAAAAAAAAAATATTCTACCTACGTCAATCGTATAAAAAATTATTGTCCCAGGCTGGATTCGATCACGCGACCTTTGAATTACTGGCCATACTCGCTACCGTGGTGCTACCCTGTGCGGCCGCTGCCGCGATGCTAGATTGACAACAAAAACTTGTTTATTTTTAAACATTTCCCCATAATTATAAAACGCCGAAGTTTTGATAAAAGCGGGTGGTGTCATTTTGTTTGGCATCTTAAGCACTATAAATACTGAAAATTTGATCAAAATCGTTAGAGCCGTTTTTGAGAAATTTGCATTTTTGTCGTTTTTTATGGGTTTTTAGGGGTAAATTACCCTTAAAAATTAAAAATTCCAAAAAATGAAAAAAACGCCTGTGGAGATATTAGGGTTTAGTACCTACATACCAAATTTCATGAAAATCGGACCAATAGTGTCCTTTCTGGTCGTGTATACATACAGACAGACTGACAGACAGACACCACTCTAAAAACACTTTTTTGGGTTCAGGGAGCACCAAAACAAAAAATTCCACTAAAAATATTTTTGGGTTCAGGGAGCACCTACACAGATAATTGCACTAAACAATTTTTTGGGGTTCTGGGAGCACCAAAACAGATAATTCAACTGAAAATTCAAATTCCAACATTTTTACGAAAACAATACTTTTTCCATATACTACGTATAGAGTGGAGAAAGTAAAAACACGAATTCCTAATTCGACTAACGCATTTGTTCGCTAAGCTCAAAACTGTTATTTTTATAGTTTTATGTTGTTTAGAAGACGTAAAGAGATGTTCAAAATCTTATCTCGGGACAGTTGTTCACCCCAGGGGTAACCACAGACAATCTACTTACAAACCCCCTCCCCTACCATGCCTAAAACATTCGCAATGGACACATTTGTCTTGTGATACATCAAATTGAAGCCCTTTGCAAAACACGAATTCCTGTGGTTAGAAAATACAAATCGACTAACGCATTCGTTCTCTACGCTCAAAACTGTTTAAGTTATTTGGGCACGTTGTCCAGTAGGCCTACAATTGCTGCAAACAATTTATTAGCCACTCGCT
The DNA here is from genome assembly GCA_018207615.1 of Philaenus spumarius. Taxonomy (NCBI): domain Eukaryota; kingdom Metazoa; phylum Arthropoda; class Insecta; order Hemiptera; family Aphrophoridae; genus Philaenus; species Philaenus spumarius. Next base: position 17,579 of record JAGFPH010013800.1, on the reverse strand, counting down.
ACAAGAATCGGTTACCGGACATTAGACCACACGGACATTCGACCACATATAAAAATATGTGGACATTCGACCACACTTTTGGAGCAACTACCTGGGTTGGGTCAGCTAGCGATATGTAAATATTACTTGCCGGAAAATCCACCACATTTTTAATGAAGGGTTTGGGGAGGGGGGTTGGAAGATAGTAAATTGAATGGTCGTAGGCCCAAGGGCTGGTTCATCCGCTACTACTACACTAGCCTACTTCAAGACTAACTAGTAACTACACTACTCCGTCTCGTCCTCATAATAAGTTTTGAAAAATTTGTTTATTATATATTATTATAACCTAACCTAACCGACCATCCCCTTTAATATCTTCCAAGTCCCCTCCCCCACCCTTCTTTAAAGGTGTGGTGGATTGTCCGGCGAGGAATTTACATACCCCTAACTGACCCAACCCAGGTAGTTGCCCCAAAAGTGTGGCCGAATGTCCGCTGTGGTCGAATGTCCATGTGGTCTAATGTCCGGTCACCACAAGAATCGCAGTTATACAAAACAATGTTTCATGTACAAGATTTTGCGACTGAGGTAGTAATATTTGTTTGACTCTGACTTCGTGCTCATAACATCAAAGAATGTTTAGTACAAATGTTTTAGGTAATATTTAGAAGGTTTAACTTTAAATGGTTTTGATTCTGTGCCTGATAAGAAAGTTAAATAATTTTTGTTGTTCCTCAGCCGCTTGGGCTAGTGTTGACTTCAAAAACAAACTTTAAAAAAAGTAAAATTACAGCAATTATTGTGTCTATAAAAAAACGATATATAAACTCTCCAATTATTTATATATACATCGAAATGTCTAAAGCCCCATTTTGCTATCAAAACCGTAAAAAAATATTTTTGCCGCTTTAAAAATTTGACGCTTGTGGGTGAATATCGGACGGGAATTTAAAAATTTGGATTCGGTAACAAAACAAAACAAACTAAAACTATTTGCAGAACAAATGTGAATTGGAAGGACAAAATCTCTTAAAGGTGCGGCGACACTGGAACCTGACCGGACTGACCAGACTAGACCGGAAGGAGATGCGACACTGCCACCTGACCGGAGTCAATGGGCAATGTATAAAACTAGGGGCTCTGCCCCTGGACGCTTCGCGTCCCAACCCCGCATCGGCCTTCGGCCTTAGATGGCTGCTTCGCTTCGCTCGCAGTTGGAAAATTCGCTAAATAATCTCGTTAATCTTTGGCTCGTTTGTACATAGGTGACCTATTACAAATCAGCTGTTTTATTTGGCGGCTGACTCAAACTCATTAAACATTATCTCCATTAGATTAACATGGGAAATTTGAAGGATTGTTTACCGCAGCTCCTTCTCGGGTTAATAGCGGCTAAAGGGATGATTGGATCTTGAATCTGACGGAAAATCTCTTCTTTGAAATTTAATTTTCTACAACTTTTGTATTTAAATTTTTTTGCTTTTTCTTACCGCTTTCTTACTAAATGTGCTCAAAGTGGGGAAATGAAGAAATTGAAAAAATTGAAAAAATATTTCCCGCCCAAAAGGTGCTTCCAAAATAAAAAAACGTTAAATTCTGGAAATTTTATCAAAAGTATCTCGTCGAGAGCTTTAATTCAAGTATGAGGTCGAGGGGGGTACGATTACGGGAAGTGCCTAGTAATTAATGTCAGTGAATCAGTGTTACCGTCTAGCTTTATATAAGGAGATAAATACAAATCCCATAATTTAATTAATTCACCTGATTGTAAATCGCGTTTACCAGCAATGGCAGCCCAAATTTTTGCATTCACATATAGGCTATTTTGCTGTACCCTTTTCGCCCAGTGTTATACAAAATTGGTTGTTCCCTCACGCAAACTCAATGAGTTTCTCATCAGTCTATCGCGAGAACTGTTGATACGAAAACGAATCACAAACAGTTTTATCACTAGAATGTACATTGAATTGTGGGTGTGATAGGCCACACGCGTCTTTGAGGTTGCAATGTACTGAAAATCGACGTAGAGGCGGTACCGGACTCCTGTCCCATCCCAACAAAAAGGGATTCCAGAAGTTACTAGAACATAACGCTGAACAGCTCTCGAACATTCGAGTCGCCGTGTGGCAACTCAATTGAAGTTTTTTTAAAGTAAAATATGCAGGAATGAAAAATAACGGCCTAACATCGAATTTATAATGACCGTTAGGAATCTGACTATTTAATCACAAACAACGACATTACACTACGTTACATGAGAAACAGTTTCAGAAGTATACAGGGGAGTCTAGAAATGCAATCATTACGAAATATAAGGAAAAACTAAGACAACAAACACATGTTTTCAAAAAGTTTGACTCCGATAGCAAAAGCAGTATCGAAGCTTCTTACGAAGTAGCGCTGGAAATTGTCTAAGCGAAAAAACCTTTTAGTGATGATGGTGGTGCACATTTAATTGTGGCAAAACAATTTAATGAAACAAAAAATCGATGTGTTTCAAGTTACTCCCAGGAGAAAGTTGCGGAACTTAGGCCTTATAATGGGCTCAATGTTGGAAAGCACGTAACTTTGGGAACATGAAATTTAAACATGAAATTTAAAAAGTAATAATATAGGTGTTCCTTGTCACAAGTCAACAACAATAATATTGGTATACACTGATTACTGAAAACCAACACCCCTAAACGTCCCACAAACATGTTTTGTATGTTAGTTTTTTGTTTTAATACACAAAATTAAACAAACTAACACGTTTTTTTTGCACCTATTACAAATCACGATAAAGGTGAATACCAAGTATTTTATGATGCGGCCCTTGGGCCACTCGAAGTTGGACAAAGAAGATCCAACGCGGCCCATCTTCCACCAGACAGAGCGCATCGAGTGCCGGTATAAAGCAATGACGATGCACTCTCCCATACAATACATACACTGCTCCGGTCTAATTAAAGGGAACTCATTATTTGCTTGACAATAAGAGAGCGTGATTAAAAATAAAAGCAAAACAAACTCGCACGACTTGGAAGTGAGGTTATGCAACGGTCGGAGTTGATTAACATTATTGTGAAAGCCTTGTGTTCTGCGGACATGAGTCGGTTCTCAAGTAGCTTAGCGTAATGTTAAACCTAGTGCCTCAGAGAAATTAATTTCTTGAGTAGTTTGGAGGTTGTAGGACAAAGAGTCCGGGTACACTTCGACGAATGGTCGAGCACAAAAATAATTCGTTAAGGCGGTCAGAGAGTCTGCGCCTATTTTTATCAACAGCCGGACTCTTTGTCCTCTCTTTGTACCATTCAAGCGACTCTCTACCTGCTTCAATTAGTGTACAATTTCCCAAACGTTCTATAATGTAAGGGGTGTACACTACCAAGACGAAGCAGTCCCATACAGTCCTCTTCAATATAACTTATATTTTATCGAACTTAGCTGAAGATAATCTTTTGCAATTTGCAGAAAATCGTTAATAAACATCTAAATTATAATTCGTAAATGACCAAGATTTTAATTTATCAATTTTTATTAAAGACCAGCTGGTATAAAACTACGGCTTCGCTCGTAGATGTGATTGAATAAATAAAAGGACTATTGCGTAAATATTGTGCCTTACCATTACACGCAATTAAAAAAAATTTGGAAAACGATTGACCCTAAAGGCCATCCCTGTAACTTCCCGCTAAGTTTATTACAAAAGTATGATGAAAGTTCGATAAACACTATTTTTGGAAATTTTGAACTGTCATAACTTTTGAATGAATCAACCGATTTTTATGCGATTTGCGGCAATCGATGCAGTTTTTTAAGTCCATTGAAAGAATCAACAACAAAAATTTTTCAGATGAAAAGTTTCGGAGAAATTGAGGAAAAACACTTTTTTTTTATTTTCTTTCGTTCACGATATCTGGCGAATGAATCAACCGATTTTTATGCGATTTGCGGCAATCGATGCAGTTTTTCGAGTACATGAAAGAATCGACAACAAAAATTTTTCTGATGAAAAATTTCGGAGAAATTGAGAAAAAACACTTTTTTTTATTTTCTTTCGTTCACGATATCTCACGAACGAATTAACCGATTTTGACCGGACTGGTAGCGATCGACGTCGCTTTTCAAGGTTAAAAGCTGATTAGATTTTGGAATTGACCGGTAAAGCCGTTTAAAAGTTATTCCAAAAAAACCTGATTTGAAAAAATTTTATTTCTTAGTTTTTTCGAAATTTCTCAGAACCTACCGGTCCGAATTAGTTGAAATTTTCAGGAAATCTAAGTTTGATGGAACTCTTTAGAACGCCGTTTGGTAGGATCCAATCGGTTAAGCCGTTCAAAAGTTATAAGCGGGTCACATACTTACATACACACACACACACACACACACACACACACCCAGACAGGGTCACACCCTCTCGGGAGTGGTCAGGGAAGATTCCTAGGACCTCAAAACGTCAAGATCTGATGAATACTCGATTTTCGAAAAACGGGGTGAAACCAATAACTTCCCGATTTTAGAAAATTTTCAATTTTCTTAGCGGGAAGTTAAAAAACTATTTTAGACCCCTAGTTCCATGGCTCAAAAGCGCACAGTGAGTTTCGCCCAAATCGATCTATGTATCCATTTTAGGCGTACGTGAATTATTAGCTGTGCACCAATAAACGCTAAAAATGAGCCAGTTTATTACTCATAGTTCTTGAACGAACATAAACCTTACAAATCATGTTTTTAGGTGTATTTAACATACATGAGTAAATTTCACATTATTGCCGTTTTGATATATATTAAACGGTTAAACCATCGTATACAGTAAATTACAACACAGACGATCTTGTCAAAGTTTTGATCCAAATCAGTTGTTTTATTTATAATGGTTGCTTGTCACGCCCGTTCGCAAAACCCCTAATTCTGTACATAATTTCTAAATTTTTTAATTTTTAAATAGGAACCCTGCAGACCTATATTTCCGGGATTTAAAGAAGCCTAGATTAATCTCTGATAATTCCTACATTCGAATGTAGGTTTCGTCAAAATTGGTTCAGCCATTCCGGAGATTAGCCAGGACAAACAGACAGAAAAAAATGCATGTTTAGGTTTTGGTAAAGTGTAAATAACCATATGAGCTTAGGAAACAGTATTTATTTAGAAATCACAGACACTTCAATTTTATTTGTATGTATAGGCTAGTACTGCAATGCTTCGCTATTGCAAAAAACCATCAGCAGTACGTTTTTTTTAGACCGTTTAATTTCCTACCGAACATGGGCGCCCATACCTATCGGCGGAGGAGGGCCACATAATAGCTCCCAGGGAAAGGAAACTATGTACATTATTAATTATAGTCAGGTATTTTTCTTTAAAGAGATTAGCACTAAAATATGTTTTAAATGTTATGTGCCGTTTGATTTTACATACACTTATTTTATTTTTTACAAGAGTTCAAGCATGCTGGGTCACTACTTGGTGCGGCCTCTAGGAGTGTTATAGGTCTTTGTGTATTCACTGACGGTGTAAAGGTACAGACTCAATGCTGTGTGGGTTAATATTTCACATGAACAGGCAAATTGGCTTCTCAAATTTTAAAAGTTTTCTTAGGGAGGTCAAAGATATCCCTGGACTCCTTTTGCCGAAGGAGGGGAGGGTACTCCTTAACACGTTCACTGCTAGGCAAATTTCGTATTTCCTATGCTAGGAGCTGACCTTTTATTTTTTATATTTATAGTCTAAATTAGTAGAAATTACTTTATTTTTTATTTTTGAACCTTTCTACGTAGTATACACAAATATTTTAAAGCGGACGCACATGTGCGTCCGTAGCATACAGGCTTAAAATTGGCGTTATAAATGTTATGTGCCGTTTGATTTTACAATGCACTGCATTGTGTGTTGAAAATACTCCCAATACGGGGGTTGAATTGCGTACACGCAATGCTCTGTGTATTGAAAATACTCCCAATACGGAAGTTGGCGTCTAAAGCACGCAATGCATTGTGTATTGAAAATACTCCCTATATGGGGGTTGGCTTGCGAAGCACGCATGCACTGTGTGTTTAAAATACTCCCAATATGGGGGTTGGCGTGCAAAGCACGCAATGCATTGTGTATTGAAAATACTCCCAATACGGGGGTTGGCGTGCAATGCACTGTGGGGCGTGCAATGCACTCATAGTGTTAAGTGTCAAGCTCACATGTGCGTCCTTATCAGTGTAAGTGTTAAGTCCCATACCCTGGTCTAGCCCCTCATAGAAAATATCATATTAGGCCAGTCAATGAATGCATTGTAGAGTGCATGGAATATGCGATAATTTTTGAATTTAGGACTTTGTTAGGAGTGTAAACATACTAAAAGTACCCACCCCTGGGAGGTGAGCATAAGACGGGAGGGGGTGGAAAGGTCCCATTTTTAGAGTTTTCGCTTATATCTTGGAAACGGTGCACTGTAGAAATTAAAAAAAAATATATAAATAAAAGTTAATGAAACAGTTTCTGTACGTATTTGTCGAATTCCTAACGGTTTTCGAGATATAAGTTGTTGAAAATCGACAATTTTCGAAAAAATCGTGTTTACCTCACTCTTTTTGTTAAACATTTGCTTCTACTGCCTCCCACGACCGTTTCTCAGAAAAGTTGTCAGAAACGAAGTTGTAGAGCATTAAATTTTTTCAATTTGATACACACTTTTGCCATTTTATCTTCAACCAATAAAAAGTTATAGAATTTCTAAGATGTACTCTTAATTTCGATGTTCCTCTAGAAATTAGTATGTTGAGAGCCTGTTGCGTTTTAACTGCTGTAACTTGCTGTCATGATGAAGAACAATACGTTAACAATGGAAATAATGTAACTCCAATTAAAACACAACACTTTTTTATAAACTACTATTATAAACCCCTGCGTGCTCCACACGCCAACCCGTTGGAACATTCTATACACATAATAATGTTATGTTTTTTTTTATAATAAAGGTGTAGGATTAAGGGGGCGCTACCCTGTCCGCCATATTGTATCTGATTCCCATAAGAGCAATGCTATAGAATAAATAATTTTTTTCCGTTAATTCGTGGAATAAATTTAAAAATTTGGTTTCATTTTGAAGTACTGTTATATGCGGATGTTGATTGCCGAATACATTTTCAAAACCCGTTTTATTGTTTTTTTAAACGTATGATATGAATCGTAAGAAATAGTAAACTTTATTTTTTTTACTCGGTTGCAAAAAGAGATATTGCAAAAAACCTTAGCAATCAACACCCACGATCTATTTTACTTTAAGAAAAAAAATACAGCTTTCGTTTTTTGACAAAAACAACACAAAAATATGCTTAATAGTGAAGGTATGTTTTGGTTATTTAACATTGAAATTGGTACCAAACTTCGCCGTTTTGAATGTAGAGAGCCGAGCCTTAATAATAACCCCAAAGCTAAGATGGAAAATAATGTTAAATGTTCAAATCAAATTATTTCTTATATTTTATAACAGCAGTTATAATAAAGGTTAAAGGAACCAGCAAGGCTCTGGTTTACACTTTAATAAAAACCTAACCTAAAAGTTAGAAATACGCAAAATAGTTGCTTCAAAGTTTGAAATCAGGTGTTAATCGTAATATTAGAGCAATATATGGGCGCCCATGCTACCAAATGGTATAGCTGCCAAAAGTATCTGAAAAAAATTGTCACAGTAAAACAAAGTCTATTTGTGAGAATTGCTGATAGCGGTAGGATATACCATTGAAACGGGCCAAACTAATAGGGCTACTCTTAAAAATTTGCTCCTCAACAGCGTCTCAACTGAAAGTTCTGCGACCGTAACGTACCTTCGCAAAGTGGTCCCTACAAAAAAACTGGTCGCGCATTTAAGGACCCGCCCGGTCTGTCTTTGTTAATTAATTTACGAAGTCGATCAGGCGGAATTAGCGTTGAATATTTCCATGGAAATGACGAGCCCATTGTGTCCCAAGGTCTGCAGCGAGCGTACGCGGAGAATATTAACAAGGATTCCGGCTTTCCTGAGTCTGCGGCGGGGTTCAAACTTGGACCGGTTAATATCAAATCTAAACTGTTGATACATTTTGAGAAGGAATTAGCACCTCGGCTTCACTAGCAGATATGAATAAACGAACGAAAGAAAGATCGGTTAATATTACAGTACAGTGCGTATCGTCCGAATGAATCTGTTTCCCATTTAGGTTTACATACGTATTCAGCTATGCGGCAATAAACTCAAAACCACGTTTTTTCCAGTTTGTTAGAGGCTCACTTCAAGTCTATGAGTACATTTCTCTGAAATATTTTCTGCTGACAGTATTTTACACCTTAGGCGCAAACTTAAACCTTAGGACGTATTTTCTCTCCTGTATACAACTTAAGAGTAATATGTGCCAAGTTTTAGGTCTCTGGCTACGTAACCCTTTTTTCGGTTTAGAACATTCTAAACATTATCGAACGTTCCGGAACAGGA
>JAGFPH010013799.1:0-18654 GCA_018207615.1 Philaenus spumarius | reverse complement strand
ATTCAGGTAAAGTCCTCGGTTATGTGCAAAGGTAATTCAGGTACAGTACCCGGAACAAAGAACAAAATTGATAAGAATATCCAAATAAATGATTTTTTCACTATCCGTGTAAGGTTTTTGCGCAATTTCCCCCACTCATAAGCCCGTGTGCAGTTTTTGACCTATATCATTCGAAAGGTAATTAAATTTAATTCAATCTTGTTGTAAAGGTAATTCAGGTACAGTCCCTGGAACAAAGAACAAAATTGATAGAAAGCTCCCGATAAATGATTTTTTCATTATCCGTGTAATGTTTTTGCACAATTTCTCCCACTCATAAGCCCGTGTGCAATTTTTGAGCTATATCGTTTGAAAGGTAATTAAATTTACTACAATCCTGTGCAAAGGTATTTCAGGTACAGCCCCCTGAACAAGGAACAAAATTGATAGAAAACTCCCGATAAAAGATTTTTTCATTGTCCGTGTAAGGTTTTTGGTCAATTTCTCACACTCATAAGCCCGTGTCCAATTTTGAGCTAGATCGGTCGAAAGGTAATTAAGTTAACTACAATTATGTGCAAAGGTAATTCAGGTACAGTACCCGGAACAAAGAGCAAAATTTATAAGAATTACCAAATAAATGATTTTTTCACTATCCGTGTAAGGTTTTTGCACAATTTCCCTTACTCATAAGCCCGTGTGCAGTTTTTGAGCTATATCGTTCGAAAGGTAATTAAATTTAATACAATCTGTTGCAAAGGTAATTCAGATACAGTCCCTGGAACTAAAAACAAAATTGATAGGAAGCTCCTGATAAATGATTTTTTCATTATCCGTGTAATGTTTTTGCTCAATTTATCCCACTCATAAGCCCGTGTGCAATTTTTGAGCTATATCTTTCGAAATGTAATTAAAGTTACTATAATCCTGAACAAAAGTAATTCAGGTACAGTCCCCGGAACAAGGAACAAAATTGATAGGAATCTAATATATAATAAATGATTTTTTTCATTATCCGTGTGAGGTTTTTGCTCAATTTCTCCCTTTCATAAGCCTGTGTGCAGTTTTTGAGCTATATCGTTCAAAAGGTAATTAAATTTACTACAATCCTGGGCAAAAGTAATTCAGGTACAGTCCCCGGAACAAGGAACAAAATTGATAGTAAGCTCCAAATAAATGGTTTTGTTATTATCCATGACAGTTTTAGCTCAATTTTTCCCACTCATAAGCCCGTGTGCAATTATTGAGCTATATCGTTCGAAAGGTAATTAAAGTTACTACAATCCTGTGCAAAAGTTATTCAGGCAAAGTCCTCGGAACAAGGAAATAAATTGATACGAAGCACCTGTTAAATGATTTTTTCACTATTCGTGTAAGGTTGTTGCTCAATTTCTCCCACTCATAAGCCCATGTCCAATTTTGAGCTATATCAGTCTAAAGGTAATTAAGTTTACTACAATCCTGTAGAAAGGTAATTCAGGTACAGTTGCCGGAACAAAGAACAAAATTGATACGAAGCTCCAAACAAATGATTTTGTCACTATCAGTGTAAGATTTTTGCACAATTTCTCCCACTCATAAGCCCGTGTGCAGTTTTTGTGCTATATCGTTCGAAGGGTAATTATATTTAATACAATCCTGTGCAAAGGTAATTCAGGTACAGTCCCCGGAACAAAAAACAAAATTGATAGGAAGCTCCTGATAAATGATTTCTTCACTATCTGTGTAAAGGTTTTGCTCAATTTCTCCCACTCATAAGCCCGGTGCAATTTTTGAGTTATATTGTTCGAAAGGTAATTAAATTTACTACAATCCTGTGAAAAGGTAATTCAGGTACCATCCCCGGAACAAAGAACAAAACTGATAGAAATCTCCTGATAAATGTTTTTTGTATTATCAATGTAAGGTAATTACGCAATTTCTCCCACTCATAAACCCAAGTGCAATTTGTGAGCTATATCATTCGAAAGACAATTAAATTTACTATAATCCTGTGCAAAGATATATTTGGAACAATTTCCGCAACAAGGAACAAAATGCATAGGAATCTCTCATTATATAATACTAGGTATTCCCTGATAAGAAAATTCGGCTATAGTAATGCGGCAGTGCTGCTTACGGGTTTTTTTTTTTATTTGAGTAACCGTCATTGTATTTTGGCAAGCAGTCTTGCCAAAATACAATTTCAATAAATATTTAAGTTTCAGTAAGGTGGTTAGGGAATTTGAGTAAAACTACTAATGGAAAGAACGCAATTTTTATGAACAGTATAAAAAATTTAGAAGGCCTATTACAAATAAATATACAGGTTGTCCCATAATTAAAGTGCCAAACTTCGGGGAATGGTTCTATGGGTCAAAATAGGAAAAAAAGTACATATAAACACAAACCCGAAAACGCTTCGTTTTCCAGATATCTGCCATTTTGTTTTTGTACAAAATAATTCTTATCTAGAGAATGGTTTGACTGATTGAGTTGAAACTTGGCATGATGTTTAACCTAACAATGGTAGCTCTCAAGAAAAATAAGCGATTTTATCCAATCATGAGTTTCAAAATGGCGGCTGTTTGAAAATTTCAAACCTAAATTACTAAAAAACCGTACATTTTAACGAAAAGTTTCAAGATCGTTTTTTGTAGCCCTTGTAATTTCCTTTCGGATGGTGTAACTTTCAAAACAATCGGATGAAGGATAATAGCTAAGTTAAAGATAATGCCAGCAATACATACAATATTGCTGTGTTTACTGAGTTGGTAAGGAAGCCGGGTTGAATAAATCAATTAATTATTACACAATACTCATTTTTGTCAAAATTAGTTGATCCTATATTATCTAGGGTATAACTAACGGACAAGAACATATACACTGAAAATCACATTGACTTCCTTTTCGACCTGCAACCAGGTATAATTGGGCCACGTATTAAATTTTTCCGGTGGATTTCGAAAAAATACTATCCTACTCCACCATAGTAAGTAAAGTATGTTTTTTTGAAAAACTCAAACATAACTACAACTCTTTTGATATATAATATTGTAACCGTTTAAAGTTATTGTACCTATTGAAAGTGTTGCCAAAACATTCAGTTTTAAAGTTTTTTTAACTCCAAACACTATGCGGAGAAACAGTGGTTGAAGAAATGGTAAAGGTTTTTTTTAAAACTTTAAAATAACTACAACTGAACTGTAAAAAAATATAACCAATATGAAGTAATATTACGAAAACATAATTACTCCCTTAGTAGACACAATATCGGAGCCTTTAAAGTTGTTTTAAATTTTCTAAATATTACCAAAATGCTTTATCTGAAACTTTTTGATAATTGCAATACTCAGCACAAGAGGCGAATGGATTTGTTCAATGCTTAGCTTATGGAAATAATTGGGAACTTCGAAATCTACCTGCACCTGCATGAAAGGCGAGCAGAAGAGGATTTTTTAATATTCACTCGTGCATTTTGAAGGGAAAACTATTATTCTATAGGCGCACCGTTTCCAAATAATTTTGCGGCCGGAGAATCGGAGTTTACCGTTACGCATTTTCCGTCATGCTCTATTCCATCACGCTCTACTATATATGGTACACGTGTGTATATAGCAGATAATATATAGTTTACTTCGTAATACATCTGAAATGGACATTGTGCTTCCTCATTTCTTAAGTTGTTTTAAAATAGTTTACTTGGTAATACCTCTGAAATGGACATTGTGCTTCCTCATTTTGTAAGTTTTGTTAAAATAGTTTACTTGGTAGTGTTAAAATAATCATATTTCAGATTAAACCAATATGACCAACGATTTATATTGATTACAGTTTTCACTTCTGTCGGCAGTCCCGCGACTGCTTTCTTTTTTTTTTTTTTTTTTTTTGTTGTTGTTAATACAACATAACCTTCTTCGTCTAGAGCGTAGAATATGTTTGCTTTACCTTCTTTTCCCTCTAATTAATAGGTGTACAATATCTGGTTGTGATTTATGTATATTTCAGTTGTATAAACATCCCATAAACGAACGATCTTTAAGCTAGTGTATATAGTGTTTAATTGACTCACTCAAACAGGTCACAATTATTTCGACGGCAGTTTAATAGTTTTTTGAAAGTTTAAATACGGTCCCACTTTAGGCATGAAGTGAAAGTAGTTTGGAACCGGACTGTACCCTGTTATCAACTGGAGTTAGATAAGATGCGAAGTAAGTAACAAGTTATTTTTTCAGGTGTCCAAATCCCATGACTTGGCTTGATAAGCCTCAAAGTGCTGGTATAGACAGCTTTGGTAGACGTGGGTCGACTCTTGACAGTTCTTATAAACTGTGTGTGTAGCAATGCGCCAGTGCAGGTTAGATGAATCAAGAACATATGACACGAAAACTAATAAATGATCACGTATGGTTAGAGTGTTGATGTATATCAAGATATAAAACGAAGATAAGACTAAACATTTTAGTAAAAGCTAGCAGACGTTTGTGACATAAATATAAATAACTAGGAGACCACCGTAGGTCCCTCACACATATTTTTTTTTAAATAAAGGTGTAATATTAATCATACCCTAAAAGCTAAGCTGGTGAATAATATTAAACGAGTATATTAAATTATTAAATTTATGATATGGCAGCACTTATAATAAAAGTTAAAAAGAACCACCAAAATTTAGGCCTGCTGGTTTTTAAAGGAACCCCTAATATAAAAATAAAAAATACAAATTGTTTCAAATTATGAAATCAGCTGTTAATGGAAATGCCACTGGGAAATATCCTACATTTAAGTTAATGGTTAAGTAATTGGTTTGAGTTAACAGCTGATTATTGTTCCAACACTTAACATCTTCAATCATCTGAAATATTTATTGCATTAGAAAATATTTTAACAGACAAATTATTTTTTAAACTATTTATATTTATAAGCCTAAATGTTGTGCAGGCCTATATATCTAATTTCAATATTTGAAACTTGATGCGATTATTTTTTAGACGTAATACTTACCAGATCAAATTATATATTTAGACTAGCTGACCCGTACGGCGTTGCCCGTGGTGGTTGGTATTTTCAGTCTTTCTAACGTAATTGTATTCTTTTTAAGTGTTCAGTCAGTGAATGGTATTTGGCTTTTATGTATATAGATCTTAAATAATAAAAGCACTATTGTTATAATAATAAAAGATCTGAAACTATGATTTTAGTAACTTTGATCCCCCCATACCCCTCCTAAAATTTCGAAATTTTTTGAAACCCTTTCTTAGCGAGCGCCTATGGCTCTAGAGGAAGCTACATACCAAATTTCATTCCAATCTGTTCCGTAATTTTGGAGAAATCGTGATTTAGTAATTTTTACCTCCCAAACACCCTAAAATTTCCAATTTTTTAAAACCCTCTTTTAGTGAACACTTATGGCCCTAGAGGAAGCTACATACCAAATTTCATTCCAATCCGTTCGGTAGTTTTGAAGAAATCTTTTTTAATAACTTTGATCCCCCCAAATCCCCCTTAAATTTCGAATTTTTTCAAACCCTTTTTCAGTAAGCACCTATGGCCCTAAAGGAAGCTACATACCAAATTTCATTCCAATCCGTTCGGTATTTTTGAAGAAATCGTTTTTTAATAACTTTGATCACCCCAAACCTATCCTAAAATTTCAAATTTTTTCAAACCCTTTCTTAGCGAGCACCTATTTTTTTAACTATTTATATTTTTAAGCCTAAACTTTGTGTAGGGGCCTATATATCTAATATCTAAATTTCAATATTTGAAATTTAATGCGATTATCTTTTAGACGTAATACTTACCAGTTCAAATTATATATTTGGATTAAATGTCTGTGTTAAAATAACTTTATTAATAATTGTGTTTTTGCGCAAGTTATTTATGAAGTGTTTTCACAAATTTTGGTGATCATCTTCAAAAGAACATTAAGGGAAATAAAAAATAATTTCTTGCTTGTCCGTCTTCTATTTTCTTTTCTTTTTTTTAACGACAAACAACTTTAGAACGAATAAAAAAGATTTAAAAACATATTTCAGAAAATGTTTACTTTAATAAATTAAGCCATTGTTCAAGAGAACCTAATAGAACTTGAACACAAAATCTCACATCTCACAACTAAAACTGTTACTAACTCAAACACGTTTCAACGACAATGTCGTCTTCTTCAGTAATACACGAGGTATACAATATTCAAACTATATTTGACATTACAGTTTTCTATTCATGACGATGAAATAATGCATTTAGGCATTTACGCAGACCTCCGTGCCTCGTGTCTGCAATGTGCCCTAATCGACCGTGTAAAGTAAAATATGTTGTTCGTGTTTATGTTTATCTGATTTTTTTATAATGTATTAACGACCTCAGTAGAGTGACGAAACTCTAATTTATTAATAATGAATTGTAAGAAAGATTGAATTCACAGCTTGGATACAAATTTGAGTAATAATGAACCAGAGACAAACTCGGACAAAAACTAGTGGATTAAACTCAAATAGTGTTATCGGAACATAGTAAAAAAAGAAATAATTCAAAGTATTAATGTTATGTATAGTTTTTCTTAGCAATTTCCTAATGTACAATAATAAATTAGACTTTGACTGCATTTTTTGGTACTTTTTTTAACAACTCCACTAAGAAATAAACGGTACGCGAAAGTGGCACATACTTTCCCACAAACGTATTTAAATTATTAAACAGATTCACTGTGACTTCATATTAGTATTAAAGTAGGACAGGGGATACATTAAAGTAGGAGAGTAACTAATAAATATTATTATTAAGCTGAATGAAAATTTTTAGAAAGATGCGGGTTTTTTGCATATGGTTGGGTACATTAAGGGCTACAAATAATCAAAATTATATCAAAATCGATAGTGTCGTTTCTTATAAAAAATGAAAATTTTTGGGGGTTTTTTTGGCCAAAAGGGTGTTGTTTTTCAAAATTTGTCAAAACCTTTTTTCGTGCATCTATACAGGCCTAAATGACATGTTTGGTGCAAATTTGTTTGAAATCGATCGAATAATTTTCTCCCTAGCTTTGTGTACATACAAACAGATAGGCATACAGACAGACATTTTGTAAAAACCACTGTTTTGGACTCAAAACGGATATTTCCACAAAAATCTCAACATCGATTTTTTTGCGGATCACTATACTTTCTCTAAACTGTAGTATAGTGAGAAAGTAAAATAAACGGTACCAGAAACTGGCACATACTTTCTCACAGACATATTTAAATTATTAAACAGATTGACTGTGATTTCATAACTGTATTAAAGTATGAGAGGGGGGGGATACATTAAAGTAGGAGAGTAAGTAATAAATATTATTATTATTAGCTAGAGAGAAAAATATTCAATCGATTTCGAACAAATTTGCACCAAACATATCAATTAGGCCTGTAAAGATGCACGAAAAAAAGTTTCGACATTTTTTTAAAACAACCCCCTTTTTGGCCAAAAAAACTTCCAAAAATCAGTTATTATTACTATTATAGCTAAACGAGAATTTTTAGAAAGATGCTGTTTTTTGCATATGGTTGGGTACATTAAGGGCTACAAATAAGCCAAATTTGATAAAAATCGAAAAAAGCCATTTTTTATAAAAAAATAATAACTGATTTTTTTAGGGTTTTTGGGGTTCAAAACCTTTTTTCGTGCATCTATACAAGCCTAACTGATCTAATAGTTTTCTCTCTAGCTTTGTATACATACAGACAGACATTTTGTAAAAAACATTTTTTTGGACTCAGGGGGTCCCAAAACGGATATTTCCACAAAAATCTGAAAATCGATTTTTTTTTTGCGATCACTATAATATACCTACTGTCTCTATACTACAGTATAGTGAGAAAGTAAAAGGAATAATTGGATGTATTCATTTTATGTTGGCCCACTGTTTTCTTTATCGATTTCCTAACGTTAAGTAGACTTTAAGTGTTTTTTTTTTTACTTTTTAACAACTCATTCAAATATTTGTTGTTTGTGGATTGTTTTTGTAGAATATGGGCCCGTTATTTATTTTAACACGTTTAACAAATTTTCCATAGACCGGCACGCCTCGCTACCTTTGTCAATAATTGTTAACACACATATATAGAGTTTAATTCACAAACTTTTAAACATACTTTTACATTTATAGACTATCACTCGATTGGTTTAAAAACTAACAGAAATCATAGTTTGCAAAAAGCACAACATTAAATATTATAACTTCCATATGAAAATAACGTTTTTAAACTGGTTTAAGTTAGACCTACTGTTATGGATAATCGCACATTTTGTTTGACTACAACTCAGGCTTAGTATTTGACGTACATGTTCAGGCTTTAATTCTATGTAAATGATTTGCTCCTTTATATCCTTGACAACAGTAAATAGATTGTATTTATCCTGGAGTACATAACAAATCGTCACAATAGACCTACTTTAAATGGTCAGGGAGGGACAATACACGCCCCGCCCACAACACTAATGATGTCCAATCTCAAATTGACACAGATTCAACAACTCACAGACACTGTGGGTAATTGTTAAAAGGTTGTTGACTCGATTGTCATCTGCAATAAAAACAGGCTTTAAACACGCGAAATGCAGATGGTGGCCATAAAGCAGCGTACCTTAATGCAATCAAATTTATGGCTGTTGTAATTATACAGTAATAAATGACTTCTAGCAGCACGGGTGAATTTTTACCTCGTCACATTTACCGTGGTAAAGAGCTAGGATAAGTATCGATTTCAAGTTGTTGTTTTTATTATTTTTTATTTATTATTAGTTTTATAAACTTTGTATAAAATGTCCACATTCAATTTTTATTTTCTCACTATAATGTAGTTTAGAGAAAGTAAAGTGATCGCAAAAAAATCGATGTTGAGATTTTTGTAGAAATATCCGTTTTGGGACCCCCTGAAAAAAAAATGTTTTTTACAAAAAGTCTGTCTGTATGTATACAAAGCTAGAGAGAAAACTATTCTATCGATTTCGAACAAATTTGCACCAAACATGTCAATTAGGCCTGTATAGCCTAGATGGACCAAAAAAGGTTTTGAAAAATGTTGAAAAACAATAATTCCCTTTTTGGTCAAAAAACCCTAAAAAAATCAGTTATTATTTTTTTATAAAAATAAAGCTCTAACGACTTTGATAAAATTTGGCTTATTTGTAGCCCATAATGTACCCTACCCTACCATATGCAAAAAACCGCATCTTTCTAAATATTCTCATTTAGCTAATAATAATAACTGATTTTTAGGGGGTTTTATTGCCAAAAATGGTTTTTTTTTTCAAAACCTTTTTCGTGCATCTATACAGGACTAATTGACATGTTTGGTGCAAATTTGTTCGAAATCGATCGAATAGTTTTCTTTCCAGCTAATAATAACTATATTTATTATTCACTCTCCTACTTTAATGAATCCCCTCTCCTTCTTTAATACACTTATGAAGACACAGTGAATCTGTTTAATAATTTAAATATGTTTGTGAGAAAGTATGTGCCAGTTTCTGGTACCGTTTATTTATTTGGTTGTTCAAATTTGGTATATCTGAATATTTCGACATTGTATTATTGGAACTAACCTTCTCTTAACTCAAAAAATAAAGCAAAATACACAATTTTTGATTTTGGTATAGCGGTTTGTCGAAGGAAAAATTCTAAGATCAAATATTTTTTATCTCGAAAGTGTGGGTACGTTTGGAAAGCTAAATGTTTAAAACTGCTTTGAATTTGGTATAGCCTAGTACAATATAGTTTGGTTAAGGACACCTAAAAATGTATTCACTAGGAAAAAGTTCAAAAGGTAATAAAGATATCTTAAAATCAGCAACAACTGATTGAAAATAATTCTTGGAATAAAAAGTTGACAGTTAACAAGTTTGAACATTATCTACATTCAAAATATTATGTTAAAAAGATTGTATTTTCTACAAAATATTAATAATAGTAAGTGTTAAAGTTGAACATGTTACAAATTACTATTTTTGTAAAATATTTAATAATATTTGTATGTTTCAATAATCGTTTGATTCATTCTAGGACTGTTTCCTCTGAGTTTTTATTTTGAATTAAAATTACAAAAGTCAATACAGATTTCTTAAAATCAGCAACAACTGAGTGAAAATAATTCTTGGAATCAAAAATTTACAGTTAACAAGTTTGAACATTATCTACATTCAAAATATTATTTTAAAAAGATTGTATTTTCTACAAAATATTAATAATCGTAAGTGTTAAAGTTGAACATGTTATAAATTACTATTTTTGTAAAATATTTAATAATATTAGTATGTTTCAATAATCGTTTGTTTCATTCTAGGAATGTTTCCTCTGAGTTTTTATTTTGGATTAGCTCACATATACCAAGTACTTATGGTAATTAATGTGGGACATTATTTCTCACCAGAAAAGTTTGAATAATTACCTAACCGTTTTAAAACTATGGGCTACAAGCTGTGTAGTTGTTACAGAATTATTGATATGCATACATTGTAAATGAAATGTGCTCCGAACATTGAACATAATCCTGTTTTGCAGTTAAATACATTATAGCTAATTATGCCTATTGTGTGACTTATCGTCTTGTTCTACCGTGTAACGACGTCCATTTTGGCTTCAATTTCATAAAAGTTTGGGAATTGTTTTTCAAAAATTGGCCCTCGTTTAAGGAAGAATATTTAAGTTATAAGTCACATCTACATCTATACTAATATTATAAAGAGGCAAATAATAATACCTGTTGTTTGTTTGTATGTATTGGGTAATATCTAGAACTACTAAACCGATGGAAAAAATAGTTTTACTAATAAAAAGCTACACTATCCCTGAGTAACATAGGTTAGGATTAATTTTGATTTAAGGGTTGAAACAACCCATAAAACAATAAATATGAATTGTTATACTTTCCTTAAAGCTGGAGAGCTGAAATTTTGTACATTTATTTCATAAAAGATACATATAAACATATATACAGAATACAAATTAATACACATATACACAAAATACACATATAATACAAGTAATAAAAATAAGACTTATATTGTTAATATAGTTATGTTTGTCTTATTTTAATTATGGTACTTGTATTATATGTGTATTATGTGTATATGTGTGTTAATTTGTATTCTGTATATATATTTATCATTTGTAGGTTTATATGTGACAACTCAAATGTATACTTGCAGAAATGCTATTTTAACCTAATAAGGCCAATAAATCAAATCAATAGAAAAAAAAGTAAACTAGATTTGAGTTTTGTCTCATGCTGCTAATGGGTTAAAGCAACAACAAATATAAAAAATGTTGATAGTTATACTTTCCTTAAAGCTAGAGAATAAACTCTTAATAAATTAAGGAAACTAAAAATAAGAAACCACTATGTTACATCCTAATTAAAAGTACATAAAACATATTAGAACTTAATAGTAGGGCTTATTTATATAAAATAACCTGTTTGCATTTGCTTCGATGCGATCACCAAGGGGGTTGGGAAGCGAAGCGAGCAGGGGGAGGATTCCTCTAGAAATTAATAAATTTATTCAATATTTGGAATTTCAACAACCAAAATGTAAAAGTAATATCCTTCCAATTTAAAGTGTTTTTGAACACCCTATAAATGTTCAATTAGCGCTGTGGTGAATTTAAAACAATTTTAAACACTGAGTCCCCAACCACAAGTTATGTAAATAACGCAATACAGTAGAACTCCAGTTATCCGAATCAATTGGGACCGGACCCAATTCGGATAGTTGGACTTTCCGAAAAACAGGGTTTAATTTAACCTTTTGGGACTGGATTCGCGTTTACGCGACTGGAGTAAACTATCCGCACATACTACGCTCGCGTATACACGTTTTATAACTTTAACGTTTGAGTACTATCATCGCGTTAACATGTTCACTTCTTAGGACGCATATGAGAGCTTGACACTGAACACTATGAGAAGGGGCCGACGCACAGTGCATTGCGTGCTTTACTCAATACCCCGTATTGAGGGTATTTTTAATGCACATTGCATTGCGTTCTTCGGCACATATTCTTCACCATGCAATTTTAAGCCTATGTGCTAGGGACGTAAAATATTAGTGATTATTACGTAGAAAGGTTCAAAAATAAAAAATAAAGTAATTTCTACTCATTTAGGCTATAAAATATAAAAAATAAAAGGTCAGCTCCTACCTAGCATAGGAAATTCGTAATTTACGTAGTAGTGAACGTGTTAACGCTAATATAATTATTTTACTGGCATATACGTATCTATTAGCTTTGAAATGAACTATTTCGACTATCGATAGGAGGTCCTAGCTAACAGTAGAAAATGAGAGTGTAAAATCGTGTTGGCGTTTGACACCTGGCACCTACACTAGCTTCACGGAGGGAAAGACAATAGCAGGCTTAGACAGAATCATTATTTTGCAAATCGCAGTACGTTCCCGCCTTAATTTTTTTTCTGATATTCTGAAAGCGATTCGGATAATCAGCGACTTTTATAATTGGAGTTCGGATAATTAGAGTTTTACTGTACAAATAAACATTTATTGAGTATGTTACTATAGTAACCATGCCAAAATGCCACCGTCCGAGGCAGACAAAGAGTCCGCACCTTTTCAAAATGATAGCCGCACTCTTCTTCCTCCCACCGCGAACCAAGTAATCTATATTTATGAACGTCTGTGTACACGGATTCTTTGTCCGCGGGAAGTCCGAAGTTTTGTGAAAAACTGTTGATAAATATTATGATTCTATTTATACGGATTACGGTAACACTTTGTTTGGGAGCCACCAACCATTTCAGTTTATAATTTATTCCAGCCATGGTTATATTGTGTTCATTTTTTGTTAAATTTTCAGCATGGAACTCTCGGCGTTCACTCCTCTTCATTGTAATCTGTTTCCGTAATATCCAATACAGAGACCGCCTTTGCCATTATATCCAATGAAGCGGTCCACTTTCTTCGCCATGAAAACCAACGTTAAACTAGTTTACCACCAGGATCAAATCAACATCTAAACACCGGTAGCCACTCGCTGAGAGTTCAAATAAGGTGTTAATACTACAATAATTACTGTATAATGGACGGACATTTAGTTCCGGATGGCACGATGTAGGTTAACGTTTGTATGGGAAATGAGGACATTATGGGAACAGGAGCATTATGGGATGTGGGATGGGTAGTTATTTCCTGTACGGAATGGGTTCTGAAGTAGCCTGCGGCGTGTACTGGGTCAAACGTTCATTCTATGTTATTATAAATACTATTATTTATCCTTACATGCTTCGCTTGCTAATGGTGTAGGGATTATAATCAAGATCGATTTGAGATAATCATTCAATTTTGTCAGAAAGTCTGGTTTATTGCTAATGAAATTTAAGTACTACTTCCGCAGCGCAGTCATGGCTAAATTGTAGTGAAATTTGCTGACTTCAAAACCATCCATTACCGCGTCAAGAAAACGACAGCATTAGTTAACACATACATTGTTATTTGCTAAGAAACTACGGCTTTTGTCAAGATCTTTCGGATCAATGTTCTATAAATTAATTTATTAAACGCATATTTTTAGTAATTTTTAATGAAATATTTGTACACAAATAGAAAATGTATTTTACCTTTCTTCATAATCAAAATTACACATTTTTATTTACACCCAGACTAGCCGAACCCAAAGAGGGGTTTAACATCCACCACGGTTCCAAGTAAAACATACATATTTCTACTCACAACAAACAAGAAAACACATTTACTTACAGGTCACTTAAACGTTACCTTCACAACGGGGTAAAATTTCTATTTCAATTCAGAGCAATACATATTTGTAGTAAAGGCAGCTGAATGGAATCTTAGAGCTTATAATAGTAGGCCTACATTGAGATTTATAAAATGCATTTACTTAATTTTGTGTTGAGTTATAATGTTTTTGTTGGTTTGTTGTTATGTTTTAGTAAAAAAGGTTTTCTATAGTTGTTTTATTTTGTACCCAAAATATATAGTTATTCGTTATTTATTTGTTTTGCGTTTATGATTATACACGTTTTCTTTTTCTTGTTAACCAATTCTAAGATTTGAATTAGTTAACAAGAAAAGAAAACGTGTAGGATCATACACTTGAAATAAATAAATAACGAATAACTAACTCTAAGATTTGAATTAGTTTTATTTCTAATATTAGTTATTTTTGGTCGTGTCTGTAATAAATGGTTCTTGTTGGTTTAGAAAAATATATTTTCGTTTAATAGTTCGGTATGGTCCGATTTGTTTTCTTTGTATATTATGGTCAACTACCAAGATAAACATTGTTTAGTTTTTAGCTAATAACCCGGTTATCTTTAAAGTTACAGAAATAATAAAAAGCCGTTATGTTTTTCATTAAAAAAGGAAAGGATTCCTTTTCTTGACATTTTTTGTAAATATAGTGGTTTTCGAGATATTTTACATTAGACATTATAAACGGATGCCATTTTCAAAGTACGGTATATAAAAAAAACTTTTTGGAATTTTGTACAGGGGTAAAAATGACATACCAAATATGTATCCACAGTTTGTGTTCAATATATTTTCTGCATCCAAGGATATTAATTATTTTATAAAAAAAAACAAAATGGTAGATAACTGGAAAACGGAGTATTTCCGAACCTATATTTATATTAACTTTTTTTTCTTTATTAGTAGAACACTTCCTAAAAGTTTGTCCTTTTCTTCCAGAATCGTTCTGTATAAATCGAATTTACATTTATTGAAAGTATCATTTTATTTAACGTTTTTACTGACTCTATAGGACGTTTCTATTTAGTGGGGTTGTAACAATCTGTAATCAAATTTAAGTCTCTTCGTAGAACGATTTTATTTTTATATTAAAAAACACTAAAATATATGTTTAAAAATTTTTCGCAACTATAATATAATTGTATTAGAGTTCCAAATTAATTATTGAAAACGGGATACTCCAATACCCGAGCATTAATTTCTCAAATAATAATCTGTAAAAATAAGTAATGAAAGGACCACAACAATCGAAGATTTAGCTAAAATAACTCTAAGAGAGCTTCAAATCGATGATTGAATGGATGCACAATTATCGGATCGTGTTTTCGTCCTTTCAATAGGCGTGTCACTAAAATTAATTTGACTTAGGCCTATATGCCAAGACTACACATCTCAGAAAACATATATGTAAAATGGAGGAAAATCTCTTTAGTTCTATTTGTTGTCATTTTTTCAAAATTGTACACGTTCAGAAAGGAAACCTCGAGATATATTAGATTTTTGTGTTAACCAGAAAAGTTACGGGGTGGCAAACGAAATTAGTGTTCAGCACCCTAAAGGAAAGAGATAAAACTCAAAAACTTTCCAGGCTGAATTATTGACTAGATCGAGTTAAGACCGCCGCCTCCCATCACTATTATTATATACACATTTGCACGAGTTCTCATCCTTGCCTCCGTGATCTCACTACACCCTAAATGTTGGAAGCAGTGCAACCGCCTTCGCAGCAAAACCTAAATGTAAACTATTATCTGCTAAACTCTCAACTATACAAAGACTTTAATTCTATAGCCATTTATCTTAAAATCAATTTTATATTCATATTTTTGCAATTTTATACAAAAATTATTTAAAGCCCGCACCTAATGTGTTTGGAGTATACACCACCAAGGCTATCTGCAGTGTAGATATTTAGGCATTTTCCTTTAGAATAATAAAATATTTCTCTTTCTAACGGGAGGAGAGAAAACAATCCGGAGTTTGAAAACACTAGATTAAAACCAAATAAATCTTTACGAACGAAATACGAGCTCTCGCTTCGTTCAGTATTATAGTAGTGGAGTAGAATTGGATTTTTTCTTCGGAAAGTTTGGCGGTGGCGGTCATTTTTTAATGTACGTTAAAATATAAATACATCGATTGATGTTGTTCAAATTTATGAATCGAAAATATAATATTTGTATATTAGAAAGAGATAGAACATGCCTGCTAAGTTAATTAACTAATTAATGTTTTATTGTTGTTGTTTTTTTTTATAATTTCAAAGAGTGGCCTACAATTTTGTTTTTGCGTTAGTTGAACGGCGAAGTCTCAAACAGGCAATGCCTAGTAGACCTCTATTATTTATTTGTCCATTGCTGGATTCAGATTTAAATTTATTATTATTTTAGGTAAAGTATTGTAATTTTTTTAAATACATGGAAGAATTATTTTTATATTTGATTTTGTTAACATTTGTATATAGATGTTTGGTAGTGAATAAATAAAATTTAATTTTTTTTAAATAATAGTGCTCACCTGCAATCTACATTACTTTAGGCCTGTAGTACCATACCATCATAAGCCTATCTAAGAGTAGTAGGTAGTGGACATACGTCAGCAATATTTGGCCAGGAAATTTAGAATTTATATCTTTTGAGTGGGTTTTGATACTGAAAAATTGTGTATTTCAAATATTATTTCGAAATTTTATGTTCCACTCAATGGAATGTTTTGATGTGGAATTATGAATTTATATTATTCCTAAAAATCTTCAGTATTCATTTAAGGTATTTATTTTCGTTATCTATATTTGTATACTAAATCCCGAAATGTTAAATTAATTGTGTGTTTAAAAGTAGAAAACCCGTCGTCAATGAATTGGCAAAACACTTTCTCCCGAAATATTACACTTTACCTTTTTATAAAAATTAAATTAGGAAATACTATCACAAAATCTTTAAAATTAAATATTAAAACAATTTTTATAAAAGTCGAAAAATCGATTTTATTGCAATTAATACCGTTCTACGTCTATGCAAATTGTCTGCAAATTGTTAAACCTGTGGCCTACATACTCCCATTTTTAGTTATTGTGTGAAAAGCACATAATCAATCTCACATACAAACATTTTTGGGGATCGATTTATTGTTGCTTGCAGACTTTAAATATTCCGAAATAACCGGAAAAATCTAAATGTTTACCTTTAGATGATAGTATACCGAATGTTGTGAATCATACCTTTACAATACGTTTTGATATATCAATACAAATCAAATTTGTTTAAAATAAATTTAGCTGTGTGTTTTGTTTTGTCATAGTATTTTTTGTTTTAAAGAATGCCATACCATTTTAAATTTCTATTTTTTAATACCATATTCTTGTTCACCGACCTCAACTACCCCCATAATATCAATTTTACGAAAATTGCTATCATATTCGTAATTTATTAATAGTCAGCCATATTGGGTTAGTCATTTTGAATTTTTATTTTTGGCATTATATCTTGTTGAGCGTCCTCAAAAACCCTTATACTATTAATTTGGGTAAATGTTCTTTTAAATTCATTGATGTATTTCAAATTTGTCTAAAAAAAATTTTGTTTTTATTATTCAAACAATTAATAAGCAATTAGCTCACACATTATTCTTGTTTATAACTTTTTTCTGCATAAGCCGTTTCAAAGCGATATCAAAAGGTTTTAGAAAAATCCATGAAACGGCCCAGAATTCCGAAATATGATAAATTTTAAGTTATCTTTACTCCATAGTATACTAGTATCTTTTGGGCAAAGTTACTGCAGCGAGTAGTTTCTTAAACAGATGGTTTTCGTATTGAGCTGAACTACAAAAATAGCACACTTTAGCCTGGCTTTAGTTGGCTTATATTTTATAATTCTGTTATCAACGTTATATTGTCGTAGTGATAATAACGTTCAAAACAAAGTAATCTCCCTCGTTATTTTAAAACAGATAACCAGACAGTAGGCTACTTGTTTTTGTATGCAAAACTAGATTTTGTTATAACTTTATCTGGTGAGCTTGTTCTGTATTAAAATAAAAACCATTGTAAGACTATGTAAACTGAATAATGTTTCAGCCTTACAAAGAGGCAATCAAATGGTTATTTCCTAATAATCTAAAAAAGGTATTTTTAAAAAACAATAGTTTAAACGTCTTCGGGCATTTCTATACATTTGAATTTGACAACACTCTCACGAATCTTTCCATAATGAACCTTGTGCAAACTTAATAATGTATAATGTGAACATTTCCTCAAACATAACAAAATAACATACAACCAGTTGAGATGTCAAACTAATTCATGCTTTGTTTAATCTTTTTAAACTAATCTAGTTTCTTTAATTGTTGATTTGATGCAAAATTTGAGTTGGTTTGACTTATTTCTTTTTAATGCAATCCGTCAGCTTTAAAATAAAAATAACCGTAATAATTGGCGCACAAGAACTCAAATCTATTCAAATTTCTCTCTAAAATACATAATTGCAAATACAATTAGTATTATTTGTTATGGGTGAAACTGTAAACAATAATAATTCATAAAGTTGTAAAAATGCAATTTAAATTATTTTTTTAAGAAACATTAGAGAAATTTAAATCAGTCCAGTGAAAATAAATTTTCAAATCTTTAAAAATATGAGTGAATCCTGTTATTTGATGTGGAGAAAATTTTAAACTTTAATAAAAATTTACAATTCATAAAAAACCTTTGTCATATTTTATGTATACCTTCGAGGAGAGAAATCCTAAGTGTGGGTATTGCCGGACTCTACCAGCTAACGGGTATTTACACTATGCAATAACGTGAGCGTGACGTAACCGGTGTAAGAGTGCATTTTTACCCCCCCCCCCCCCCCAGTAGAAATACACTAGTGTAAATGACCCCCCTGATTATCGCCTTAATAGAACTACTACAACAAGAGGGAGTAA
>JAGFPH010013798.1:8294-25454 GCA_018207615.1 Philaenus spumarius | reverse complement strand
TTGTAATAACTAACTTTATTTAAAAAATCTACCATTCAATCAACTGTGTACTGTAGAAACAAAATAAGTAATAAAACTGCCTCATTACACAAACGCTACTCAAATTTAGTTACATAAAATATTTAAATAAATATGTTTATTTTCCCTATTTATCTTGTTAACACCTACGTAGTCAGTAAATATATTGTATAGAGACGACCACAGTTTTGAGTAGCCTATTGTCAGAAAATAATGACAAACCATCAAAAGTAATTGCGGAAAACGTTCCGGTTAAACTTCATGACCCAGCTGTTTTATAACCATTATATGGCCATGTACATATGATCAAACGTAATAATCACAATCTGATTAGGAATCACTTAATATTTTTTTAAACGTTGTTTCGTAAAAAGAGGTTCAAAAAGTAATCCATGCACTTTTTTATGTTGCAAAGATATTTGAAATGAATTTCCCCACAACTTTATCTTTATAGAGATGGTACATCTATATTTTAAACTCGGTATCACAGAGTTCGAGCTATAATTTGCTCGCATAACATACTTGGTTTACAGTAAAATATTGCCTCTCGTAATGCGCTCTGCAACAGCACCCTGCTACATGATTGCAGTGATCTATTTGAGGTAGTTTTCTCTTTTCAACTTCAAGTATATTTCAGGGCGATGTTAGTCTTGCAAATCTATTAAATACTTTATATTTTCTCGTAATTTTATGAAATCTTATTTAGCTTTCTTTAGTCGTTTAACTGACGATCCACATTTCATCAATTGACTACTTAATGCGAGTGATGCTAAGTTTCCATGTAAATGTGTACCTTTCGTGCAAATATTTAGGCAAAAATATTTACGAATGTACGCTGCATGTTAAATGCACAAAAAATCGAGAGAAATTAGTTAATAAATGTGTTTTTTATAAGTTCATGTTTGGTCTAACATCCTTAAACAGCTAATTAAAAAAGTAATTAGGACCTACAAAACCCTCGATTTAAAAACACAAAAAAATATTATAAATCTTATCTTTGATATAATATTATCATTAAATGTGATGTTGTTATTTAAACATACACCATTTTTATCTTACACGAAATTGCTTTTACATAACTTATATATATTTTTTCAATTACTGTTTTTTATGTTGTATAACACCATCTTCATAAATTTAAACGTTTGTCTATTTTGTAACCTGGTTTCTATTCTTGTATGATGCTTTATATATGTACCTGCTTTGTAATAAAACTGGTTAAAAAATATATTTTTTTTTTTATCGTTTAAAATTAGATAAAACGTGATTTAAAACTGATATTTATTTGCTAAAGAATATATTCAATGCCATCTTAACATAGTTATGTTGAATTTAAAGCTATGATCTCGTAGACTTTTTTAATTGGTTTTTGTAAAAAAATAATAGTTGGACACGTAATTGTTCAAAATTATTTAAGTTTGGTTTCGTAGGAGAGCATGTAGGAAATACTTCCAGGACGTGAATGGTTGGCAATGATTTAAATAAAGGAGAAGTTTAACATTTCCTAAACTAAATTAATAAAATAATTGTAAAGATAAAACCGCAATAAAGTATTAATTGGTTAAAGAGTTGAAATATAGATAAAAAAAAGAATGGGTTTGCGTCGGACCAAACGGTATACTTCTTTGGCCATCCAATGGTATAGATAGATATACCTACTATTGATTTAATATATTTTGGGAAAAACTAGTCGTAACTTAGAGTAGCCCTACTATTTTGTAGATGATAGCCTATTCTTTTATAAAAACACTAACCAACACTGAAGGCATATTTTAAAATTAACATCCAATTTTTTTCCTTCTTTGTTACTTACATACGCTTATGAATGCTATCGTTGCATCTGTTTGGTTGGTCACAGTTAGTCTGAGGACCATGATCAGTGCTGACTTACTACATCCAACAAAATGAATGAGCTCCCAAAGTTTCTGCATATCGTCGTGAATCACCCTGCATATAAAATTTTTAATGACTGTCGAAAACGTTTTCAGAGGGCCATGATCAGTGCTCACTTACTACACCCAACAAAATTAATATTGCATTGTCATCGGTCCTTGATAAGTGTGCAAAGTTTCAAATCAATCCGACTTTTTGAAGGGGGTGAAAATCACGTCGTGTTCTGGGGACCATGATCAGTTCTCACTTACTACACACAACAAAATTAATATTGCATTGCCATAGGTCCTTGATAAGTGTGCAAAGTTTCAAATCAATCCGACGTTTTGAAGTATAGGAAAGTATACGAATATACGAAGAAAGGTATAAAAAGGCACGTTCCGGATTTTACTCCGCGTGACGCGGTTTCTCGGCCGACACCCCATCCCGATTACAACGGGTGCAAAAGTATAACTTCAAAAACATTCTTTAAAACATGTTATATTCATAATACATATATAAATATTATGTTAAATAGATGTTTTATGATTGAACTCATTTTGAACTAAGCTGGACCGCAATTGTATTTAAGGCAAAATATTATTAATTCCACTAACTATTTCAATGACAATACTTTTCGTGTACCCGCTTTGAGAAATAGAGTAATTATAATGCAATAATAATAATAATAATAAATGCCATACACACATTTTAAATAGTATACATTTTTAATTCTTATTGGAAAGTATGAGAACAATGATTACTCATAACGTTTATTGTATTAAGTTTATACTTTATAATTTGTACTTTATATAATTATTGTAGTTAGTTCGTTTGTTTACTATGTCTTGATACTCTTTAAAAGAAAATTGAGTACCTTTAAATTTATGAAATAAATGGCTCTATTACACTATTAGATATTATTTGTAATATAAAGCTTAGTTATATTACGCAACAATAAATTTAAATCATTAATAGTTTAAATGTATTTGAAATAAAAACAAAAAACAGAATGCAATGCATTTAATAAATTTAAACAAGTAATTTTAAACCCTTGTATTTTATTCAATTGTAATTTAAATGTATATTAATATAATTAGGTAAAGCAATAATCGGTTTTCCCAATAATACTCGAGCGTAAATGTATTCCTCATTTTTAAAGTAAACTCAATTATTTTGGTAACGTGTTTTGCAAAACAAATTATGTCACCCAATTTAGATTTTGTTTATGAGGAGTAGACGAATAGCAATAAAAAATAAGTTAAAATTAATTGGCCTTAATTACAAAAATTCTGTTTTTTTTTACATGTGCAAACAAGCAATAATGTAAACTATAAATAATAAAATAAATACGTCTTATTTTGAGGAAAAATAATATTACACTAAAATAAAAAGTAACACTACTTCAGCCAACCTTTACAGTACATGATTTATTACAAATGGCGCAACCTTCACTAATAGCCAACTTATTTCGTAACCAGTGTTTACCGTTTTTAGCTTGATTAGTGTAATATTGTTTGTTAAGAGTCTAAGGAAGTAAAGTCAATATCCAACCACGTAACGTTCGTTGCCATGGACACGCCAGAGCCAACGCACTTTATTAT
This sequence comes from Philaenus spumarius, assembly GCA_018207615.1. Lineage (NCBI taxonomy): Eukaryota > Metazoa > Arthropoda > Insecta > Hemiptera > Aphrophoridae > Philaenus > Philaenus spumarius. The sequence continues at coordinate 21,960 of JAGFPH010013798.1, read as the reverse complement.
AATTTAGGAAAGTTGTCAGGGCGTTCCACAGGAGAGTATTTCTTTTTACAAAACTATAGCTGCCATATTTAAAGAATCAACATTAACTATATCCAAACTCATATCACAGTATATGTTAGATTGTATTGTTTTTAAATGTCTCCAGACATTAAATAAGGAAATTTAAATAATTAGAGTAATTGTGAAGTTAGTAATACGTTGTTTACCTAATAGTATATTAGGAGTATATTACCTAAACCTTAATACAAGAGGCACATCACACATATAATAAATGTAAAAAATAAACTTACAACAACTTGTGACGTGATAAACAACATACTTTTTATGACGTTTCACAACCACTGTATTTTAGTAAATTAACTACAATACATTATTTAGTTTTAACAATTAATCACATAATGATCTATATAACAATTATAAAATACACTTTAAGCTTGACGGGTGAGAAGGAATTTATATTTAAAAATAAAAATAACACTATTCTCACTCACATAGGTTTAATAATCAAACGCTTTTCAACGACAAAGTCGTCATCCTCAGTGATATATGAGCTACAACTGACAGATTATAACTAATTATTTCTACATCTATGGTACATATTTATACCCCTCTAAACGAATGGGTGTGTCTTAGTTTCTAAACAGCCAATGGCGTACAAGGGATTTTAAATAGAGACAAGTGATACAATGTTTAAGTTTAAATGAAAAAAAATATTAAATTAAACTAAGACACGCCCACTCTTGTAGAGGGGTATAAATATTTACCATAGACGTAGAAATAATTAGTTATAATCTGTCAGTTGTAGCTCATATATCACTGAGGATGACGACTTTGTCGTTGAAACGCGTTTGATTATAAAACCTATGTGAGTGAGAATAGTGTTATTTGTATTTTTAAATATATATAACAATTAATTTAGAAACCACTTGCCTTTAAAGCTTAAGAAACATCTGATATTATGAAGTATTTTATTTAAGAATTATTATATCATTAAACTTTGTTCTTTCTAGAAATTGAGAAGTTATAACAAATTATTATAAAAAAAGAGTTATTAAAAATAAAACTTAGAATTTACAAACGAAATTGAAAGTCCATACTTATTTGTGGTAGCCTAAATGGATTGTTTATAAATATATATTTACCTGTATGATCTGCAGTACATCCTGGATTTTCGTTGTTTTTAAATGACGGCCTTTTCAACTATTGTATTCAGTCATTTTTAAATTCCAGCTGTTCGCACACTGGGAACTTTGTCACAAATAAAAACATTTAAAACACTTATACATACATGACACTTAATTTACATTACAAACACATAAAGATTAAAAACACATTTGAACCGCAGCATAAGATATTCGGCACATGTTACCGTGTTCAGTTCGAATTCGCACTGTACCGTCCCGCGAGTTTGCAACAGTCCCGCGAGTTGCAATTGGATAATGCGAGTGTGAACTGAACACGGTAACATGTGCCGAATATCTCATGCTGCGGTTCAAATGTGTTTTTAATCTTTATATGTTTGTAATGTACATTAAGTGTCATGTATGTATAAGTGTTTTAAATGTTTTTATTTGTGACAAAGTTCCCAGTGTGAGAACAGCTGGAATTTGAAAATGACTGAATAAAATAGTTGAAACGGCCGTCATTTAAAAACAACGAAAATCCAGGATTGTACGACAGATCGTAAAGGTAAATATATAAATTGAAAGCTTAAGCTGAACTTAGAATTGAAAAAGTGGAAATTAAATCATAAATTGAATTAGAAGGTATATTGTGTTAAATTGAATGTCCTTCTAACTCTAGATACAAATGAAAGTACATGATAAACATAAAGGTGCCTAAGAAGATAAGCTACAGACTGAGATGAAGAAAAAAATAAGGAGTACCATGCGAGAAAAAATCTATAGTAAGGATGGCCGCAGGATGGTTCGATAGTGGCTAAGTTTAAGGCGGTTAGATTTGAGGCCGTGAAGAAGTATACTCAAAAATATAATGTTAGAATGTGTTGAACTACGTTTTTGATGGAAAATAATTAATCGTCTTAATGGATAGAAGGAGTAAACAATTTAATTGCAAAACATGACAACTAACTTAACGGAAGTGATGCATATTTTCACAAGTCTAACTATTCCGTCTTCACTTATTTCTTAGTTCTGCCACGACCCATGAGCCAGATCAATGTGCGAGTTTTATGTTTTTAGATTAGAATTCAAACATATGAACATGTTTTCTAAAGGTTTCAGTCTTATTAGTGTGCAGATATTCGAGACTCTATCGTGTTTAGGGAAGTTGGTTAAAATTGTGATAGCCTACTGTTTTCACAGTTCAAGAAAAATTGGAGGCGTATCAGAAAAGTACGTTTATATTAGAGAGAAAATAGTTTGACAAATTAGGAAATTGCCTGGTGTTATAACAAATCGATAATCAGGAAATCGAAATCGTTAAACAGTAATGTTCAAGTTAAAGAGTTTAGCCTAACATAGTTATATCGCTCATTAAAGACCATGCCAAACCATTCATTTAGAATGCCACATAAAACTGGTACAACAATAAGGCCTCTATAAATACGTAATAAAAAAATCTCCTTAGTTGAATTGTAACGCATGTAAAAAAAAAGAAGAACTTAACGATCTTAAAATACAGACAACTTTACTTGTTGCTTGGACAAAGCTCTGAGTTGTCAACATAAAATAAGCTTTAAATATATAAAATTAAATCATGATGCAATTGAGGGCCTACAGAATTCAGGTGTGGGGATGTGTTTAAGTAAGATGCACATCAAAAGTTTAAAAAATAAAGTTATACGACAATAGTGAATATTGTAAAATATAGATTTGTGTAGAATTCTTAAAATCAATTCTGTGCCGGAGGAAATTAATAAGATAGCATTAATAACTACTCCAAGTTTAAGTAGCATGGAGATGATATCTAAAAATGCTGTTAACGATGTCATTAAGTGTAAATCTCTATCATACGTAAAGCTAGTCTAAAACTGGAAAAATTTAAATATATGATGATATTCCTAATAAATAATTTTGAGTTTATAATATATTTAACACTTTAATCGATTCATCAGAGGGATGACTAATGTTTGTACATCTATCTTTAAATTTGCTTGAATTGTATTAACAACATCAAATGTAAATTATTTTATTAACATTTTATATTTTTAATTTTCATAGATTTATAAGCTTCGTAATGTATAACTTGCTTTGTTACCAACAACCAAAGCTTAAGTTTAGCATTTTATTTCGTATTAATTTATAGTTAAAACCATAAACTAATAATAATAATTGTTTTTTAAATAGGAAATCCTTAACTTAATATGCTTACGATATATTTTGACAATGGTTTACTCCCTCTTAGTTTTAGCTTTTAATGTCACAACGTTTATATTATTACCTGAAACACATTACAACAAAACCATATTTTTTTAAACCATGACAAGCTAAGTAGTCTCAGTCCAAATATAACGTATACACGCCACAATTCAAGTTATTTCAATATATTTTGATAGCGTGAAATATTTTCATATTTTTAAAATTATTTAATAAGTTGGACTAATAAACAATAAAGCAATAACAACAGCATAGTAATAAACATAAACAACATTAAATAATAAAACTAAAGTTCACAAAAATATAAGATTAAATAGTAAATGTTTAAATAAATAAAACTAAATGCTCAAAATTACATTTAATAAATGTAAATTTGTTTCTATTGACGATGCAATAATTTAAATTCCGACTACGGATGTGGAAATCTATTTTACTCTTCTTTGTTTAATACAATAAATTATAAATTCAATTTCAATTTTATAATAACACTGGATTGGATCTAAAACGGCAAATGGGTTTAGACTATAAAGCATCAGACAATGTGTCTTAAAATGCCCTATCTATTTTACATTTTAATAGAATAGTTTGTAAAAGTAATGCATACGAACAGTTATGATTCTACCAATCCCATCAGCGTGTGAAATGTATTATCGGATTAAGCGAAAAGCTCATAATTATTTTATCTCATCATATTAAAAAGTTATAAGCTACTGTATGTTGTCCTAATGGATTTTAAGACAGATTTTCTAAACACAGAATATATTCGCAATGCTATATAGTACAATATATACCATTATATTTTCGTACGATGAAGAAATATACAGTATAATTAAATTCATCTGTAATTCTTTTCAATTACTTATAATACAAATTTAGTAAAATTACAATTAAACAATTTATAATCGTAGTGTATAATAAGAATATACACTAGTAGTGAGTGTGTAAGAAAGACCATAACTTCTAGTACATACTATTTACTTTTCTCGTTATGCATTCTTTCCGTAAACCTTCACTTTCCCATTCTACTGCCACTTCCTAACGTAATATCGTCGATCCTCCTAAATATATAAAATTTATAGATCTTGCTATTAAAGTCATGGGTGTCTACTGGAAATTATCTGATATTTATTAACGCTAATCCATTCTGCTCTTTCATTCCTTGCTATAAGGGATCACAAACTAGAAAGCTAATATCATTTATATTACTTCCGTCATGAAAATAAATTATCTTATGGTATGCATTCCACTGGAATCCCACACCGAACAAAACACGACTGAAAACAACACGTCACTTTGTCAGACGTCAGTGTTAATGTCAAAGGTACCAGTGACTTTACTATTTATTAAAGTTGTTTCTTGAGCCACACGGTATCGCCTTTAACATGATTTCTTTCCATTCTATTGTATCTCAGAACTCTTAAAACTTTGCTTTAAGTTATCAAAAGATTGCTAAAATTTCTGAAAGATAATGAAATATTTTACTGCATGTACACAATGTTTATATTCGTTATACATAAGGTCAATAGTTGAAGAATCTCTCCTGAATGGAAATACCACTTTCCTACTGTGTTTGCTTCGCTTTAAGTTATCAAAAGCTTGCTAAAATTTTTGAAAGATAATGAAATATTTTACTGCATGTAAACAATGTTTATATTCGTTATACAGAAGGTCAATAGTCGAAGAATCTCTCCTGAAAAGAAATACCACATTCCTACTGTGTTTGCTCTGTTTTAACGGTTCCCAGCGGTTCACGGGAGGTGGCCTTTCTCCTTTTTTTAGGATGTGTACTTCCTCTCTCGTGCAAGTTTCAGCACGTTGTAAGGATGGCTTGTGGTTTTAGAAGGTTTTTCAATAAGGTGAAAAAACGGTTGTTTTACTTCAAAACGTTTATTAAAGCAAAACAATCCATTACTCTGATAGCCGAAATTATGTTAATAGAGTTCACCTTATACTAAAAGACTAACTTAGGCTTGAATGTTTATTCTCAAGCTGGCTCTCCCCTTTAAATATAAACTGTGACATCAACAATTGTTTGTGTGCAAGCCATTATGTATCACTACCCCTATTATTCAGGGGTAGTATTTGCAGTAATTTTGAACTAACTTGATATTGTGTCTACTAAAGCAATAATCAATTGTTTGTTCGCGACTTAGTTGTTCTTTTTTTTAAGTATAATTTACAATTTAGAAAGTTTACAGTAAATTTAAATGGATTTTATACTGTGCCTACTAAGGAAGTTTTTATATCCCTCTACCACTTTTTCATTCATTGCGATAAGGATTGTAGTTATCCAAAATGTAAGGAAATAAATTATTTTGATATTTGTATGATTTACAACAATTTTAAACAGAATCATTATTCTATATACATTAAAACAGGATGCAACTGCATAATATATGAGTTTATAGGATATTTGTTAGTTATGTATTTCTTAGAAGTCTAAATACATTTCCCGGGATTCGCATAATAGTAGCGACTGCATTATCCACATTCTTTGAAATCTAATTTATATCATATCAAAACTTAATTGTACATTTAATAATATTAAAAATGTACATACAATAGCTTTAAATTTAAATTCAAAATGTATTATTCAAACATTTAATTGTATTTTACCTAAACATATAGAATTTCTATCTATTTAAAAAAAATATATATTTAATTTCTGTTATATTCTGTAAGTTTAAAATACGTGAGTATCGCGAGAAACAACGTTCGGTACTGCTCAAGCAAATATTTGGAAACCTAATTTCGTATAAAATATTTTAAAATGGTTTTACTGTTTAGTTTGAATTTTGTTTGCTAGTTTGTGTATGGCATTACTTATTTCACATTCATGTACTAAAATTAATTGATTATACAATATTTATAACATTATGCTAAGTTGTTTTGTAAATAATCTAGTATTTATTTATACTAGTAATAGAAAAAATATAATTTGTAAGAACATAAATCATAATCTACGTTTTATAGTTATAATTATTAAATCTGTTACTTAATATGTGTACTAAAATGTGCTTAATGTGTGTAACTGAAATTTTATTACAAGTTTTCTTTGAGTGTTACTTTAAAATAATGTACTTTCTCGACTTATTATCTGAATTAAGTTGCAATTCACAGTGCTATTGTAGTTATTTACTAAGTTAACCTTCAAAGCACGTAGCTCTAAGCACGTACGGACAAGCATGCAATCTGAGCTTTAGCAACTAAACAATCAAACTTATGTTTGCTATGTATTATCATGGAGCTTCTAAATAATTGTACTATGAAGGAAAGTTATTGTCTTTACGCTTTTAACAAAAGTGCGACTGTAAAGTACAATACTGTAGAAACAGAATTACAGCTACACAAGAGTCTGTAATCATTAATAGTTGTTTTTACAGTAATTTTACTTTAACTTTTTTTAGAGTACTACATTATAATACATCTGTCATATAATTTCATCATTAGAGACAAATTAAATGAATTGTAACGCTATATTTAGATTACAGTACAATCATTACCAGAGAACACTATATTGCTGTTTTGATATGTAATTAAAAAAATACGTTTAAAATTACAATCTACTCTGCCGTTTAGAAGTAAATGAATAAACATTTTCTGAAGTATATAAGTGTAATGAGACAGACTTATTTATAGTGTACTTTGTGTAATACTCTATTTGAATCGTAGTAGCAAGTATTAAATATCGTTGCAGTTGAATGACTTTGTCAAACTGAAAGAATTAACTCCAACGATGAGTGTGGACACGTATCGCTTTCAATGTGCCAATACAGTATGTACGATATTTTAAAAATATTATTTTTTATACATAATCAATTTAATTGAACTTACAATTAATATTACCTAACACTACATACTTAAGTAAGTATTATCAACTGAACTTACTTAAGTATATTACCTAACATTAATACCACTTACTTTACATTAATATAATATTATTTATGCCTACATTTGAAATTATAAAAATTATGTTAGTATCTTTAGAATCAAATTAAACATTTACAGAATGGCAAACAAATAAAGATGTATTTGGTAATATGTTTCCCAATATTTATATTTTCAATAACTTGGTCAATTATCGTAACTATGATTGCAAGTATTAGCTTTTTACGTGTCTTTAAAAATATTACATTATATGTCTAATTAAAGTAATAATAAGGACACAAAAAAAAAATATTTTACCGTTAAGTAGAACTGTCAGTGAATTTAATACCCCCATGTTACCATATATTGTTTTTATATGGCCCAATAAGAGGTAAATAAAAATTGAATAGTCATATAAAATACAAAATAAGAAAACCATACGCTTATTTAAACATAAATTAAAAATTGAACAAAGTAGTTTTGACAATCCTATTAGAGGTTTTGTCTTAAAAACATACATACAATTTAAACATATTTAAGGGTAGATTTCGGCAGAAGGAAGTATATATTAGATATCGTTTATAGATATACTATATTTTCAACTTTCGTGCCATCTTATAATAATAGTATTAAAACAAAACAGCAACAACAAGTTTTAAACAGCAACAATGTATTTTATATTTATATTATTAGCAGGCAATACTCTTTTTTAGTTGCTAGAATAATTTGTTGGTAACTTAGAATTGATTACTTTTGCAGATAACTATTCACTACCCTTCATTTACTTGGTTGTAAATTTTACAAAAGCACATGTAGGTCTGCATTATAATATAGCGACAGCAAATGTGATTAATTTATTACATAACGAAAATGAAAAACATAAATGTTAAAAACACGAATGATTATTTACAAAAATATCTTTGAGGCAAAGAAAAAAAAAGTAACGTGACGTAATGTCGATAAACATGTATTGTGTAATAGCTCAATCCACTGTAAGTTTAAATTTTAAAACGTGTTTTTATTATTAGTTTTTTTTTATAGTGTTACAAAGTTTAATTTTGCAGGCTTTTTACTCAAGCTCATTTTTTTTGACTAACTAAAATTCCTTTAAATATTACGCCTTTATTGTGTTTATCTGGCAATACGTTTGTTTGGTAATATATTGCACTACACAACATTTTTATAAATTAAAAAAAATAGTATATTTCATTACTAGTACCGAAAGTGGCACTTTCCGGTGCGCGCCCAAGTTTCACGTACGAGGCGAAGCCGAGTACGGGAATAATTGGAGCAAGTGCCGGAAAATCACTTTTGGTACAAGTTATGAACGGTACTTTTCATCACGACGCAAAAATACACACAATGCTGAAGAAGAAACCTCAGTAAAATGCAAACTATTATATTTCTCAATTAACATTTTTTTATAATAACAAATTTACTATAATAAGCCTACATAACAACGTAACAATTGAACAATAAGAACAGCTGATATAAATTGTAAGAATAAACGGCAAAGCGACGTCAGAGCGCGTAGCGGGCAAATGGAAAACTAATTGAGAGCAAGGGAAAACAAATTTAGAGCAAGGGAAAATCAGCTGATCGTTTTTCCCTTGCTCTAAATTAGAGCTTGGGAAACGAGTGTTTTCGTTGCTACCAGGTGACATCGAAAGTAGCTACTTTCGGTACGGAGTGATGAAAAAAAACTTTCGGCATAGGCTATTTACTTATGATACTTTCTTTCTACAAAATAGTTTCCCAAATTCTGATTAAACTGCAAGCACTTACTTTTAAGGAAAATAATGAAATATGCAAGTAACAACCAGTGTATCATGGCTTAAAATTAATAATTAAACTGGGACTATGTCGAGTTCCTAAAACCTACCTTGTTATATTTTACCAAAGCTTCAGATAGGATTACAATGCGAACCGAGTGAACATTAACATATGAAACGTAAACTTTATTAAAATTTAACTTAAAGTTAGTTTTCTTAACTTAGTTTTGTTGCTAAATCTTTAACTTATTTAAGTTAAAGTTAAGTTAAGTTATACATTGCCGGTAAAGTTTGCTTGACAGTTAGTTGACAGATGTTGGAGTTTCACTTTATGAACTTGTGTGCTGGGAAATTAATTTTATCCTTTACAGAATTAAAGCTTAACGTAGCTCAAAATCTCCTAATGTTGGTTTGTATTTGCATTCAGTGAAATATGGGTAAATAACACACAACCCCCCGCCCCATGTACATGTAATTAGAGTGTTATGATAATTATAAATCAGCAAGAGTTGTAATATATGTCTTAGATAACATACAAGTAAATAAGAAGTGTATACAACTGAACTAATGTTATTGTGTAAGTCTAAATATTAATCTAAATAATGAACACGTTGATATTTTCTGTAGCCTATGTATACATTGCAAAGTTGTGCTGTATGTGTAAAGACTTGGTGTTTTTGTCTGTGTGTGTCGAGACGGAAATGTGAGCATTGGAGCCGACTCTGCTCGGTCTGACGTTTAATTGAATATGTTTACTAACCTGGAATCTATGAAGTAAGTCAAAGCCAACTAGAATATTTACTTTCTAAAACATGCATTCGTCATATTTTTTTAAGGTTTACTTATTTTTTAAGAATTAAGTCAGCCGTGCTCCACTTAAATATAAACGACCACTGTGAGTTAGGTTTACGCGTTTCAAATATAAAGAGTTGTCAGAGATAGTTTATTACATTTACACTGACAAGCATACATCATCTTTGAATTTGGAAACATGCATGCAAGATATAATTACGTAAAGATTTTTAAGTAATTGGGATGACTTTGCCAAAATTACGGATACAAAATTTGCATTTCCAACTTTTACAGCATCCTTGTTTAACATTTTGAACCCTGTACCTTTTGGTAGTATTTAAAAAAAAATCTCTGGTACTTACCTTATTTGAAAGTATAACATATTGTATATAATTTTAAAGGCAAAATAATGAGCTTTAAGAAAATGTATATATTACAAAGGTTTATTAAAAAAACCAAATGGTAACAAATGATGAAAATTATAAAAAAAATTGTAAAACACAAAAATAGCTACTTAGTTTTTCACCCATCTTATCTATATATATAGAGCTGAAATACTACTGACTGACTCACTCATCACAGTATCTCGAAAACTATACCTCCTAGGAATGTGAAATTTGTACACATATTGCTCATATGCCCTAGAATAGCACTAAGAAAGGATTTCAAAATATTTCGCGTTTAAGGGTTGAAACTACCCCTAAAACCCTAAATATTATACCACTGACTGACTCACTCCTCACAGTATCTCGAAAACTATACCTCCTAGGAATGTAAAATTTGGTACACATATTGCTCATAGGCCCTAGAGGCGCACTAAGAAAGGATTTTAAAATATTTCGCGTTTAAGGGTTGAAACAAACCCTAAAACCCTAAATATTATACCACTGACTGACTCACTCATCACAGTATCTCGTAAACTGTACCTCCTAGGAATGTGAAATTTGGTACACATATTGCTCATAGGCACTAGAGGCGCACTAAGAAAGAGTTTTAAAATATTTTGCGTTTAAGGGTTGAAACAACCCTTAAAACCCTAAATATTATACCACTGACTGACTCACTTATCACAGAATCTCGAAAACTATACCTCTTAGGAATGTGAAATTTGGTACATATATTGCTCATAGGCCCTAGAGGCGCACTAAGAAACGATTTTAAAATATTTCGCGTTTAAAGGTTGAAACAACCCATAAAACCATAAATATTGTTTATTTTTTATCACAAAAACCATATGGCCTAGAAACGTCGAATTTGGTACACATATTGCTCATGGGCCCTAGAGGCTCACTAAGAAGAGATTTTTAAATATTTAGCCTGTAAGGGTTGAAGCAACCCCTAAAACAACAAATCTATATATATAAAGCTGAAATACCATTGACTGACTCACTTATCACAGTATCTCGAAAACTATACCTCCTAGGAATGTGAAATTTGGTACATATATTGCTCATAGGCCCTAGAGGCGCACTAAGAAACGATTTTAAAATATTTCGCGTTTAAAGGTTGAAACAACCCCTAAAACCATAAATATTGTTTATTTTATATCACAAAAACCATATGGAATAGAAACGTCGAATTTGGTACACATATTGCTCATGGGCCCTAGAGGCTCACTAAGAAGAGATTTTTAAATATTTAGCCTGTAAGGGTTGAAGCAACCCCTAAAACAATAAATCTATATATATAAAGCTGAAATACCATTGACTGACTCACTTATCACAGTATCTCGAAAACTATACCTCCTAGGAATGTGAAATTTCTTACACATATTGCTCATAGGCCCTAGAGGCGCACTAAGAAAGGATTTTAAAATATTTCGCGATTAAGGGTTGAAACAACCCCTAAAACTATAAATATTGTTTATTTTATATCACAAAAACCATATGGCCTAGAAACGTCTACTTTGGTACACATATTGCTCATAGGTTCTAGAGGCGCACTAAGAAAATATTTTTAAATATTTGGCCTGTAAGGGTCGAAGCAACCCCTAAAACAATGACTATTGTTTATTATATACCTCAAAAACCATATGGCCTAGGAACGTCGAATTTAGTACACATATTGCTCATAGACCCTTGAAGTGCACTGAAAAAGGATTTTTAAATATTTCGCGTTTAAGGGTTGAAACAACCCCTAAAACCATAAATATTGTTTATTTTATACCTCAAAAACCATATAGCCTAGGAACAACGAATTTGGCACACATTGCTCATAGACCCTATAGGCGCAATAAGAAAGGATTTTTAAATGTTTGGCCTGTAAGGGTTGAAACAACCCCTAAAACAAATAATATTTTTTATTATGTATCTTAAAACCCCTTCCTTCTAGGAACGTGTAATTAGGTCCACGTATTTGCCATAGGGGCTAGAGAAGCACTAAGGAAGGATTTTTAAATATTTGGCTTGTAAGGGTTGAAGCAACCCCTAACACAATAAATATTGTTTATTATATATCTCAAAACCTATATCTTCTATCAACGTAAAATTTGGTACACATATTTGCCATAGGGGTTGGAGGTGCACTAAGAAAAGATTTTTAAATATTTGGCCTGTAAGGGTTGAAACAACCCCTAAAACAATTAATATTGTTTATTATATATCTCAAAAATCCCTACCTTCTAGGAACGTGAAGTTTGTTGCACGTATTTGCCATAAGGGCAAGAGGTGCACTAAGAAAGGATTTTTAAATATTTGGCCTGTAAGAGTTGAAACAACCCCTAAAACAATAAAATATTGTTTGTTATACATCTCAAAACCCCTAAAACCTAGGAACGTGACATTTAAACCACGTATTTGTCATATGCGATAGAGGCGAACTAATCTGTTTCAAATACAAGATCTGAGGAGTGACTGTTTCTCCCATGGCCAGTTATACGTAGGCCTAGCATGTTCCAGAGTAAGCTCATCTGACAGCCTGGTCCTCCTTCAGCCAGAAAATAAAACTAAAAATGTTGTTTACAAAGAGGTACTTAGCATTTAAGAAAAAATAAACAACTTCAACTTTGGTAATCCGCACTTACCTGTTGTTAACAGAAGGTCTACACTACAACTAGCTTATCAATGTTAAACTTAACTTTTACTAATTTAAGTAGTCCATAATCCTAATGATATTAAACCGTAGGGAAGCACGGGTACTTTCAGCTAGTGATTCTATAAACTAACGAATAAAGTTTGAAAAATTAATCCTACGGCTAAAATAAAGTATAACTGTAAAATAAATGTAAAAATAAACAATAAAACAGTAAAAAGAAAAGTCAAAATTCACATAACCTCACAATTTCTTCAGTTATCTTTTCTCCGTTTAGTGCGTGGAACACTGTTATCATTTACACTTTATAATTACAAACACTAAAAAAACACTTTTCATCAATAATAAGCCCTGATCATAAGAATTAGTCTAACTAAAACATTATTCGAGATAACTTAGGTCCACTTAGATAACTTGGATATTCGGGTCCTCTCAGATTTTGTCTAGAAATTTAGGTGATCCGAAAACAAAGCTTTTATGTGAACCAGCAGGGAGCAGAATAAGGTGGACGTGATTTCTTTACAAATACTTGATTTGATTGGCATAAATACTCGAATAAATTAATTTATTTACAAATGATATTGTAAGATTGACTTGTGCTATATGGTTGTGTACATAATATATTAATTGTTTTTGTTAAATAAATAGTTTTTACAATATTAGAAGATGTAAACAAATATTTGTTTTTATAAACAACGATAGAATGCTATTGTTATTATAAATAATAAATTGAGTTGATTGCATCCATTGTCCGTACTGTCTGTCGAAAACAGCTTTGCCTATGTAATTAATAAACATGTAATTATAAATTAGCTCTTCTTATTTAACTTTTTGTTATTTTAACTTTGTTTTAACCAAATAATTAAT
>JAGFPH010013797.1:13924-25455 GCA_018207615.1 Philaenus spumarius | reverse complement strand
AGAGAGAAACAGCTATGGAAAAATGTCATGGTTGTTGTTCAATTTGTAGAAAATACATTTTTTTTAAACAAACACTACTTTTAATTTTTAATTTTTATAATTCATGTTAATACCACTAAAAGAGTACTGTAAAACGAATTGAAAAACAATTCTTATATATATATATATATATATAAACACTAGCAAGCCCGATCCGGCTTTGTACGGATAGACAAATCAAAGTTAAATGAATATTAAGAAAAATATATATATATATCAATAAATATATTAAGTATAATATACTATGTACTTCTTATGGGGATTTTAGTAACATTAACCCCCCCCCCCCCCCCCAAAATTTCGAATGTTTTGAATACCTTTCTTAGCATGCACCCTAGGGCCCTAGAGTAAGTTACATACCAAATTTCATCCCAATCCGTTGGGTAGTTTTTGAGATTTCGTGATGAGTTAGTGGGTGGTATTTTGATTATAAATATATATATAGATAGATAAACAACTTAGATGATAAACATTTGACTATGTTGCCGCTGGTATATCTCGATCCCTATTAGACTTACAAAAAGTATATATGAAAAACTGAAACATTTTACCTCTTCAACTTTGTTCTGAAGTTTTTTCTTTCAGCATCTACAATTGCTATGTTATTGCATAAAACCCCTTTTTCGCACGTTTCATTCAAGATGGCAGCCCACGCCTACTAACTGCAAGTCAAATAAAAACATACTTTTTATCAGAGTATCTACTGAAACAACACATTTCAGTTATAACACAAATTTAATGTGTTATCATTTATACACAACCTTTTTTAATGCAAATTTTATACTAACTAGACTAAGAAAAGTCTGTATTCTTATACTCTCTTGATTCGTATTAGTAATGATTGAATAATAATGCTTTACAAATTAACTTACATTAAATATAGTAACGAATATAGTATTTTTTTTAAATAGATCTCGTCCTACCTATATGTCTGCTGGTACTGCAATAGTTTCAAGGAATACATTTCTCAAACTATATTGAATCTTGGTGATGTAATTTATTGGTAATTCTGAAACACACTCTATCAGAATAATACATGTGGTGTGATTAAAACAAGCATAATTTGAATAAAGGTTTCACTATGCTTGTTCTATGATTTCCGTGACAGTAACACTCTGCAGTGTTTCTTTGGAGGGAGTGTGTGATGAGAGTGGTAGTTTTACTGTGATTTCTGATACATTCCATTTTCTTTAGTAAAGTATGCGTTGATTTGGTTGCTTATTTATTATTTTTTAATGTGTTCGTTTAAGTTATTAGTCCGGTAAAATTAGCCAAAAATATTCTAAATAGGAAAAAAAAATCCCGAAGTTTTGAAACTTTGCATAGTTGCTTATTCGAGTGTCATGTACAACATACTAAAATTCACCAAATTTCGGGGAGGGGAGGGTGAGCGGTAGGTTTGGGAACCATCGCAGGTCTTTTTTTACACGTTTATTTAAATAACTCGGGAAATATTAAATTTAGCGAAAACTAACACTATATAAAATTATAATAGAGTACATTTTCTTCAAAAAAGGTCCTTTTTATATTTTTCGTAGTTATTATAGTTTTTACGATGGAGTCGGTGGAAGATTGAACTAAATTTAAGAATCTGGTATCGCCACTATAAGTTTTATAAATGTCAAACAACCACCATTTTAGTTAGTGTGAACTTATTGACGTCCGATTTGCGGTCTTATTGTCTACTAACAAAGCATTTAATTTCACCCAGCCTGTGCTCTCGTTTAAGATTATCTTCTGATTCCTTGTGGGCAGTCCCCCAAAGGAGGTAGCGGTCAACTGAATACGTGTTAAAATACGTGTTAAATATGCCAAGTTGTTTAACTCCATAATATGTATTAGGTTAAAGTATATTAACCTGTCCCTTAGAATGTATACACACCCTGTAGAATAAACATTTTATTTTGTGGAAGTACTATATTTTGTAACATTTTGTTTATCTGTTAAATATACATATGCTTATTTATATACATTAAAAGAATTTGGTCAAAACCTATTTCCAATCGCCCAGCCTCTCCTAATGGACCGATTTTGATGATTTTTGTTTTAAAATGTGTCTTATTACCTGTAGATATGTCATCAAGCATTTACCGAAGTCCTAGGACATTAGGGCTACGCCCCAGTGGCCCTCAAAGTTTCAATGTTAATCTTATGGAAGGTCAATCTTAAGGAAGAAGAAGAAATATTTCTTTTGATTTTATCAAGGACACAAAAACAGCTGTTCGTATGAAAAGCTTAAAACAGCTGATTTTGATCAACAACTGATTTGGATCAAATCAGTATCAAATGTAGTATTACCTTTTTGAGGTTACATTGACAAACTAAAAACAAACACAAACAAAAATCAACGAAAAATGCTAACTATATTTTAATTCAATTCAAACATTGGTTAATACAAACCTATTATATATAAAACAGCTAATTTGGATCAAAAACTAAACATAATCAATCACAGATATGTCAAGTCTTATATATTATCATCCGTTCAGCCGCTATTCACCCGAGAAGGAGCTCCGGTATACAATCCTTCAAATTTCCCATGTTAATCTTATGGAGATAATGTTTAATGAGTTTGAGTCAGCTGCCAAATAAAACAGCTAATTTATGCTCGGTCACCTATGTACAAACGAGCAAAAGATTAACGAGATTCTTTATCGAATTTTCCACCTGCGAGCGAAGCGAAGCAGCCATGTGAGGCCGAATGCCGAGCCGGGGTTGGGACGCGGAGCGTCCAGGGGCAGAGCCCCTAGTATATATTTATTATATTATTGTTCCTCTTCAAATAGTGTTTTCATTATTTTTACTAAGGTAATTTACACTTTTTAAAGTAATGAGCTTGAATACGATTTTTAGAAATCTTGTGCTAATTACTTCACCATCAACCTACATTCTATAAATGTAATAACTAAAAAGAGAATAGCCATTCTCATTCATTGAGTAAATTCGCTTAATCCTGTCTGAATAAAGACCAAAGCTCAATGAAATTTCACATACCTCTCCAATAATTGAATGACGCTGCTTGTAGTGAAAGTATTAGAGTCGGCGTTTCATTAAAAGCATTGTACTTTATAGGTTAAATGTAATTTAACGGTACATGTAACCTTTTATAAAAACGTAATATTGTTAACTAAAGGAGCAATGTCTTTATTGTATTGTATATATTATAGGATTATCAATTATTTAGAGGAAACAAATTAATAAGTTCAAATATTATAGGTGGATAAAAACATTAAGACTGATGATGCTATTAGTTGATGTAGTGTTTTGTAAGTTACTTAGTTATTATCATATACTTATTTCTATAAGGGTTTTTTCTGTTACGTCCCTTTTTCGCCGGTCCAACTTAACCGATTTTTACGATTGAGGTGTCATTTTAAATCTTATGATCTAGCGCACCTGCGAATGATAATTAAAAAAATCATTTCGTTTAGGGCTCCACCCCCAAGCCTTTGATTTATTTCTAGAGGGCGCTTTCAAAGGTCCAGTGCTTACCAACTTGCATTATTACGGTTTTTAACGTGATGTAATTTAACAGCTGATATTTCTTTGAATTTTAGGTGAGTTTCTAACAAACAGAAAAAAATATTAAAATGCGCAATTTGCGCGCAGGCCCCCTAGTAACAATTATTTCTATAGAGAAGCGTAACTAAGCATGTAAATAAGTCTGTTTTATCCAAAAACCAATTTATTGGATTAATTTTATATATAAGGCATTTCAATATTATATTATGTAAATTGCATCAAATAAAAGTGATTTATTAATAAAATTTTAAGAAAAAAATATAATAATTATCTGACGAATGAACAAAATGAAATAAGAAAAACTAATAAATAGGCTGTATAAATTAACTTAAAAACTGTTATTTCAAAAATGTTTATAAATATTCCCTTTCACTTATATTAAGTCGTAATCTTTTTTATGAATATTAATAACAAAAGTATGTCAAAATGTCAATACTCTTTGTTCTGTGTAAGTTTACAAAGGTACTTCTTTCGATGTAAACTACACTTATTGATAATATATAATAAAAGAAATGTTGTAAGTATTACCAATAATGTTATGAATATACCAATAAACTCAATGTATATGTTTTCTCATACGGTTGAAAAGACGTCGAGCAAAACAATTATGATAAGAAGAAGAAAAAGCAGAAAACCCAAACAATCTCATACTATTTTGTGAATAACCATTGCAACTAACTAATTAACGTTTAAAAAATAAATGAGTATTTATATTCTTATAAATACGAAAACAAATGTATATTGTTATTATTTTAATGGTTGATATCTAATGTTTGAGAGAAATATTGATAGAGAACTGGTTCTTTTTAGTATATATCTTGATTATTTAACAATAATTATTATTGTTTAACACATCTAAATTTGAGTACTACGACCAGAGATAAGCTACGAATAGCCTGTAGGATTTTGTTAAAATTTTATAAAATAAAAGGATTTTATACTATCCGACCATAAATTATTATTTACGATGCATACTTCAGATATATAGTAATGCTTGTTTAATTTGTTGTGTAAAACGACCATAATAAAAAAAGATCTGCTGAAGATATAATAGATGTTATAGATTTACTTTTTTTCGTTGTTTAATGTATAACGCAATTACCCAACGTAGTTTAGCGGGTTACGTACTTTGAACAAAAACTATTTTTATTTTGCACTTTTGATTGTAGTTTGTATAGATCACTTATTGTAGTTTAAAATAAAAAATTTTAATTTTTATATTAAACTTGGACTTATATTTAAAGTTTAAACATAGTTGTATAAACTTTCCTCTGAAGCCTGCATTTTAAGTCAAACAACCTTTAACACAATCTTAGGTTAATGGTTTAAATCAGTGCACAAAAGGTTTCTACTTGTAATAATAGTAGAAGACTATCTTTGGAGATATTAATCGTGCATGCAGAATTTAGATTTTATTCTGAAAACATATTGAGGTTCAATCACGTTTCAGTAAAAAATATATATGTAATTTAAAATAAATTAAAATATTCCTGTTTCATTGTTAAGTTGTTTAAGACATTAGCTTTATTTAAAAGTAGGTTAAGATTACAAAACAAATTTTAAATTATGTCCTACCTATTTTAATTCACAGTTTATACTTTATCCCAGACACTCTGTTCCTGACTTTAATTATTTGATCGAAGAAAGAACAAGAAGTATAATATCTTAAATATGAATCACCTACTTAAACAAAGAAAAGAGTTTCCAAGATATTGTTTCCTCGGGTAAACTTATATACTTAAGGCTCGTCTATACCTTGAAGAAAACTCTGTGCAGTATGATTTCAATACAAAAGGTCTGACTGAAGCCGCAAAATCGTTGAAACATACATTCGTAATAACGTGTTTCGGATTCTATTTATAAATTAATAATCTGGGAAACTACCTTAAGTTTTAAAGAAGGCTTTATATTTTTTACGTGTTAGCTTAAAATATGGAAATTATTGCTTAAAACTCCCAAAAAATGCGTTAAAAATAATAGATTTTTACTCAGTTAAACTGTTGATTAAAAGGAGTTGCCGTCGATTTCTTTCAATTATAAGCACAAAGCCTTTAAGAACAATTTAAGATGTTTCACAACTTTTTAGGTTGAAAAACGGCGTCCGAAACACGATAGTACGAAGTGCATATTTTTGCTGTTTTACGCAAGGTATAGAAGACCCTTAATATTCTCGTTAAGTAATTTACAAGAAAAAGAGGACGTTTTCCATTTCTTTAACACGCTGTCCTATTTTAAAGGAAATCCGAAGACGGTGTTTTGGAAGTGTTTGATTGTCCAGGGAGGGATTCATGCAATATTTAAATGGAAGGAATTGGGCCAGCCTGGCGAAATATGCCCAAAAAGGATGGCAATATAGGTGGGGATTAATTGGAGAATTCAATTATTAATATATGTCAGGGGAAATTGATTAACTTGTCTGTATAAATGTAATATATTTTAAAGTTCTCTGAGTGTCCTTGCTGTATGTATGAATGTAAATATGTACGTCTGATTGTATTACTGAATAATTATAAAGCATGTATGTAGTATAATATATTTTATTTATTTATTTATATATATATAGTTTATAAAATTATAAAATAGTATAATATATTGTTTATAGATTTGAAAACTGTTTTTTCATTAAAATAAAAAACTAAAACTTTTAGTAACATGGCAGACGGTCTCTAAAGACCATTGCCTCTCAGTGTTATTAAATTAAGTATATTTATGTTAAAAAAAGAAAAGAAATCTGTATAGTAAAGCGCTGTTATTATTATTATTATTATACTTAATATTCTAAGTAACAATATTGTATATCTTATTAAGTAGTCATGTTTACGCTTTAAAAACTCGCTCGATAATAATAGCTAAAGCGTATATCATTCAAATTTTATATCCTTACATAATTTGTAAATGTCAACATTTTAAAAAGATGTTTAGTTTAAAAACTGCCAGTGGAAAAATAAAGTGTAAATTTATAAAAAGAAATATTGATTTAATCATAGAAGGAAAGAAGAACAGCTGAGGTAAGCTGAATACGGCTTGATTGGTGATGAAGTATGCTGCATGGTGATCCCGTCGCCAGTCATAAAGGGCAGAGAAAGAGGTGTGTTTTTTAGTAGGTTGGCTAGGGGCCATCCCTACATAACCCTGTTGAGCGGTACCAACCAGGGCTCTATAACAGGAGCTATACCATTTTCATCATTTACAGTGACCCAGTATCGATCGCCTATGACGTCACCATGCTGATACACACCAGCTGGTAATATTTCAGTAATGTGCGCGCAGTCGTTTACTCGCTGTTGTAACTCGATGAAAAGGCTTCAGTAAAATACAATTTAGATATTTTAAATCTACATAAACTACGAATTCTAACAGTATAAACAACTTTTATTTTAACAGATATTTCAAATTTTAATAATTGAAAATATTTGAGAGTTATCACAGACTGATATGGAAAAGTTACTAAGCGAGGACATTTTTTATTTTTGAGTTATAAACAAACTTCCAGTGGGGAAGTTGTAGCCAATGAATTGTTCTAAACTATCCAATTCACCGATTTGTGATAAAATGATTAAATCATTATTAAATCGTTTTTTAAATGAGCGCGAGGAGGTGCCTTGCTGCCACTCCCAAAATACAGTTGTTTGATACGGGAATAACGTTTATGTGCATATTTCTTTGTTATAAAGTAATTAATTCTTTTAATTAAATATGAAACTAATTTTTTACGTAATTACGATTTTCTTTTTTCATCATTAATCTCTAATTTTATTTCTTTGAATGTACGCAATAATGATATATTTTTTTAAACGTTAACCTCCAACTTAACTTTTTGTGCCCACTACTATAATATCAAATTTTATAAATTATATAAATAAAATTATTATATTATAATATAAATTATAAATTATAATTAGTTTATCTTAAAATAAAATCCTTACTTTTTTTCTAGCTGGCATAATTACATGGGGACAAGTGATTTACTATATTACGTTAAAATAACAATATGTACAAAAACGTTATTCCCGTATCAAACAACTGTACTTCAGGAGTGGCGGCAATGCTACTGTTCGCGCTCATTTTAAAAACGATTTCATAATGATGTAATAATTTTATCACAAATCGGTGAATTGGATAGTTTAGATCAATTCATTAGCTATAACTTTCCCGCTGGAAGTTTGTTTATAACCAAAAAATAAAAAATTTCCTCGCTTAGTAACTTTTCCATGTCAGTCAGTGATAATTCTCAAATATCTTCAATTATTAAAATTCGAAATACGTGTTAAAATAAATGTTTTTTATACTGTTAGAATCCGTAATTTATGTAGATTAAGAATATCTAACTTTTATTTTACTGAAGCTTTTCCGTCGAGTTACAACAGCGAGTAAACGACAGCGCGCACAAGGAGTCCCTGCTCTAGTCTTCGCAGTTATCAGCACAGTGACGTCAGAGTGAAACTGGCGGCACAGTGCCGAGATCAAACAAAACGGTTTAGCCCTTGTTATAGAGCCCTGGGTACCAACAGGGTATGTGCTTACACATGTTTCACTCCTCACGCAAAAACATGAGTTTAGATGGTCATGACCTTATAACATATTATAAAATAAAATGACTTCGTCAGTAATATGACGGAACATTTATCAACATTTCAAAGATTGTCTATTACAAGATCTTATGATGGTACCATTAAAACACTGCATAATCGTTAGTATTTTTATGCTCGTAAAAGTTCTGGTCCTGAATTTTCAGATAATATAAAAAACAACGAAACTTTTATCAGTCTGAATCAAGGATGAACTTACATTTGACCTGGAATTTGACCTAATTTATTTTGGCCTGGATTATAGTAATATTATTTTATTACTAAGTGACCGACCATTCTTTTACCCACGATCCTAAGATAAATTGGGTTATAATAGTTAATTTGTATTTAAAATATGAGTTTCAGGATTTGCACTTGCACAAAATGTTCATTCAATAAAATCCTCATATTTAGGAAATAGTGAATTGGTTTGTTGTCAAAAGAATATTAGATTTATAATCTACAATACTGACTATACAAACAGTATTCTGAGTTGCAATATAAATGAGTTGTAATACAAATTATGCCACAGTACCTGCTCAGCTTACACCTTTACTTTAATAAATCCGGAATTATTTCCGCAAGGATTAATTAATTCTTATGAATCTGGAGAACGTATTTAGTTCAGCTAACACGAACGCAAACAGTATAAAATACTAATTTAAATAATTTGAAATATTGCCCGGCTAAAAATATTCCTTACAAATTCGAAATATACATAGTTTTACCAACATAAAATATTTATTGAGAACTCGGAAATTTAATTAACATATTCAAATTTAGTTCGTCTTATTTTAGTAAATAAACGATATAATTCAATGTTTATTACAAAAGGTTAATATATTGCCAGTTAAAGCAGTAAAACTATCAAACCTAAGACATTCAAAAGTTTATACAAAGAATTGGAACCTTGAAATAACCATTGAAAACCAAACCTATAATCTATATTTTTCAATTTGGAAAGAGATTAAGTTCCATGTTTAATCTATCGAATCATGAGCAGCCTTTGCATTTTTTTTTTTTTTTTTTTTTTTGTTATGGCTGGTTACATTCACTTACTTTCAATAAGGTATTTCTTCGATTATCTATTTCAATTACTTTTGACACAAAGTTTTATACTTTGAATCGCTTCAAAGATTTGTTGATTGCAAATATTCTTTTCTTAATTTAGGCAGGCAGGACGTGCAATGCACGTTGGGACAGAAATCAGAACTAGTTAGATATTTTGGCACGACAAGCGGGGCAGTCGAGCAGTCGTGCCAGATTGAGTGATTTCGGTGCTTATTTTAAAACGGCTTATGTTCGGTGATGTTTTTTAAAATTTTGTGGTTATATTGTGTTGCGTTGTCCCGTAGATATGGCTGATTCCAACGCTTTTATGTCAGTGAATTTTCTACCTTCGTTCATTGAAGAGAACAGATCTCACCACCGTTTATGGAGGATTAAATCGAAGGAATACTCCAATAAACAAAAAAAGGAAATTTCTTACAAACAACTTGTGGATATGACAAAACAAGTAGTTCCTGATTGTGACGTGGAATATGTAAAGAAAAAAATCGATCTAAATCGAGGAAGCTTTTGAAGGGAACAGAAGAAAGTACAAACCTCAATAACTTCAGGAGCAGGAAGTAATTCAATGTACATCCCGAAACTCTGGTATTACAAGCTGCTCCTCTTCCTATTAGATCAGGAGGAAGATCAGCAATCTAAAACCAACATCATTGAGGAGGTTATGGGCACAGAACAAGAAGAAGTACACTCAAATGAACTACAAGATGATTTGTTTAGGTTAGAAGTTAGATTAGGTTAGATTTGTTTAGTAAAGTAGGTAGAAGTTATCTATACTAATATTATAAAGAGGTAAAATTTTGTTGTTTTTGTTTTTTTGTATGTTTGTATGCAGGGGGTAATCTTTCGAAATACTAAACCGATTGAAAAAATAGTTTTTCTAACAAAAAGCTTTACTACTAACCATGAGTAACATAGGCTGTAATTAATTTTGATAAAAACATTTGTTATTTCAATATTTGTAAACATAGTCGGAAAAAATTCTTAGGTTAGGCATAGACTGACGAATTACCATAGCAACCAATTGAATAAAATAAGAGATAAAACAACTGTTTGCTCTAATATTTCCATTACCACCCGATTTCAAAACTTTGAAGCAAATATTTTTTGTACTTCTAACTTTTAGATTAGGGTTTTATTAAAGTGTAGACCTGAGCCTTGCTGGTTCTTTTAACCTTTATTATAAATGCTGCTATAAAATATACGAAATAATTTGATTTGAACATTTAACATTATTTCCCATCTTAACTTTGAGGTAATTGTTAATCCTACTCCTTTATTATAAAGAAAACATAACATGATTATGTGCATAGTAGTCGTGCGGAGCACGGAGTGGTTTCCCCAAGTTATCAATAAAAACATGAATATTAAAAACGCACATTTTTTACCAAACCACAATGCACTCTAAAAGATACAGATGTGTAATAACTTAGTAAACACAATAAACAAAACACGGTGAAACTAAACATTTACAACATTTTAAATGTTTCCGTGACACACTATCACCATTACATAATGAATCAATTAAGACAAGTGACAATAACTGTTTTTAATTGAGCGCCATTACAATTATTCTACAACTATCACATAAGAAACAAAGGTGAACAACGTATATTAAAAATTTACTCTAACAAAACTAAACACATGTACTCTGTTTTTTGCACGCCGTGCCTTGCAAACAGTATAGCCTACTTAATTTTCGGAGTTTATTGTTTTGTACCGCTACCAACTCTTCTTCCCACTGTCTAAACCAAGATTGCTGCAAGGAGAACATAAATTCGGATGAAATTTTCATAGTTTTGAGATTCATAGATGATAAAAGCTTTGAATGTTGATGATTGATCCTGGTCTAGTAGCCACACACATTAAAAATGGTTCACCACTGCAAATGTAAAACACTCCAAATATTATGCATGTAATGCATCTATATATGTATTAACAACACAGGTGTTGCTATTTATTGAATATTTTCATAAGTAATTATAAGTATATTATACTCATGTTTAAAAGGAACAAGGTGTATCTCCCCAAAACGAACACAATTTTGTTCATTTTCGGTTTACTTACAAATATTGCTTATATAACAAAAGAAATTCTAAAGTTTTAATGACATTTTTAACACTGTATCCAACGTCTAAAATTTGAGCTGAACAACTTTGATCGAAAAATTAGCAAGTAGCTGAAACATAATCAGCTTCTAAAATGAGGAAAAGTTTTTACCTTGTTACCTTAGGAAATTGTATTTATCTGAAACCCCCTTTTCATTTACTTACATATTATATGAACGGACTGTACTTTCCAATTTTATTGTAAGTTGCGCTTTGTGTAATCTTT